>DWGR01000050.1:0-38385 GCA_018247715.1 Heliconius burneyi
GTAGAGCACATAGCTCAATACAAAGTGAAAATTTGCCAATGACAGACATACTGCCGCCATTTTTCTCGACGTAGCGAAAGCCTTTGACAAGGTCTGGCATAACGACTTGATTATCAAGAAGCTACGCTCTGGCTTGCCAGACTGTCTCGTGCGCAGGCAAAGAGCGTTCACTGTCAAAGAGTACAGGCTGGTAAGGTAAACCTACCATCAGAAAGCAACAGAGGGTACCACCCAGAGCTGGAAGGAGTTCTGCATTTCTCAAGAGCGCGAGAGCGTTTAGGACGGTATCTGTAGAGTCATAAGGAAGACGTCCAAAAGACGAGACGACACGCTGCTAAGGAACACAGCTGGCGAAATACAATCACCAGATCAGTCAGCTGAGCTCCTAGCAAAGATGTTCTACCCTGATGACTCTTTGGAGAAGATATAAAAGACGCGTCAAATTTTCATATCATTACAGATAATAATGTGTAATAATATGAAAATATGACGAGTGTTTTATTATCTTAATGTATTTACTGTTTACTCAATAAAAAGAAACGTCATAAGCATAAATGCGTAAGCGTCGTTTACGTAGTAAGATTTTGAAGATTAATAGGTATACGAGGCCAGTCGTGGTGCAGCGACACAAAGTGTGACTGTAAAATCGACTAGTTGTGGGTTCAATCCCCACTCGAGGAAACGAAATATTTATTTAAATTTATATTTTCATTTCTGCCTATCCTGCAGGCTGCGGGATACAGCAAGAAGCTGATTTTTAATTTAATAGGTATGTATAGGTTGGGTACCTCTCTAGTCGTCTGATCGTATATGATAAACGTATTCGGGCCAAAGATCAATGCTCGCATCAATCATCCGATAAACTTGAATAAACTCTGCATTATGTGTATAACAATGTGTCACAGGTTCGACGTCCTATATCAGTAAATATTTGTTTTTCGTTCGTTTATTTATTATTTTAAATTCACAACTTTTTGTTAATATTATTTTGAAAACCTATATTTTTATAGGCTTCGTACTATGCCCTGTATATAACAGAGGAGGCAGAGGAAACCTAGTGTTAAGACACTCCGTTCTCCACATTCCGCAAAATTTCGGAAATATTGCGTCTTGGATATTGGATTTGGATAGCTACAGTACGGTCGATAAACTTTTGTTCACTCTTCATTAACAACGTATAGTATTAAAAAACGTATACGTAATTTGCATTGCTGATGAAATTTATTTTCCTTATGAAAAAAAAAGAAATGAAATATATTTTGTTCACACGACTTCGACTTGGTCGAATTTCCGAGGTGTTGTTTTAATTTAACAACTTCTTGGTGTAAATTGCAAAATATATGACCGTAACACTAGGTAAGGGGACCATACAAATGGGTCCAGATAGGCCAACGACAGAAGAGGGATAAATAAAATTGTAAGTATGTAAATTAATTTATGGATGGTCTCTAAACTCTCATAATGTAACATTACGATGAGGTCAAGTAATGTTATTGACTGAAATATCATCAGCTGGCACGAATCATGTATGAATAAATATAGAATAAACGTAAACGCTGCCTTGAAGGTCAGTGGTGAGTGTCTTTGAATATAAAACGTTAGATCAAAACAATCGTTTTTTTGTACCACTCGAACAATTGCCAATGCCAATTGTAAACATATTGATATATTTCTTAGTATATGAATCTACATTAGTGTAGTAAATTTAGAATAAAGAGAAATAAAAAAGCGGGGCCGTGACTGGGTCGTTAGGTAAGGCGGTGATCAATAGGAGCCACACTTGATTAAGTGCAAGTTAAACGATAGGGGTATAAAGTACCTAGACGTCTAGTCGAGCTAATTTTGTGTACGTAAATAGATTGTTATTGTATGGTCATTTTGATCATTATAATTGTATCAATGGCACAACAAAACACGTGTTGTCTATTTTGAGGTTCCCAAAAATGTAAAATGAAATTTGGTTATGTTACCAAATGTTAATAAGATGCAAAAAATAAAATTATGTATTTCTTACTTCCTCTACATATTTTTGCTAATTTGACCCTTATTTATCTAAAATACAATATCCATTTTTTATTATTGAGGCTGTCTTGGGGCAGCGGCGCAAGGGTGTGACTGTACCACGACGGTTGTCGGTTCGATTCCCACTCGAGGAAGTGAAATATTTATTTACGTTTATATTTTCATATCTTCGCTCTGGTGTCGAGGCATAGTGTGGCGTTGAGTTCTGCCACTCAACACGCAATGCCTCCAGAATTCGGCAGAAAGTGGAGAACGGAGTGTCTTAACCCTCCCTCTGTTCCCTCTGTCTACCCGGCTGTATGTGGGATACAGCGTGAAGCAGATTTTTTCATTTTTTTATTATCCCAAACAAGTGATAGTGGGTCATTAATAAAACTATTAAAATATTTACCTGGGTTGGATCTCTAAGTAAATCTTCTGTGTGCACCACAATGCCTAAGATGTCGGAGCTGATTGCGCTTTGTACTGCTGCTGGTATCGAGAGGCACCGTGGATCACGATACGGTTGGTATTTTTCGGAAATTCCCTAAGAAATAAATACAACATTGTATAACATACATTATAAACCTTATGCGTCTTGGTGCAGAGTTTGTGGGTCCGATTTCCGCTCTGGGGTATGAAATATTTAATATCTTCATTTTGTTAATATGGTAAAGGGCGGCGTTGAGTTTCGCCATTCAACACGCAATGCCTCTAGAATTCGGCAGAAAGTGTTAAAATGAAGTATCTTTACACTAGGTTATCTATTACTGCTAACAGTGCTATATGCAGGAAACTGCGTGAAGCTATAACGAAAAAAACTTACCACTGTTAAAAACATAACGGGGTACTTGTTCTGTTTATATCGGACCATAGTGCAAATGTCTGGGTTGAAACAGGACAGAACCACGCGTCGCTCTCCTGCGTGCTTTAGAACTACGTCTAATACCTGCAGATGAAACAATTAGTATGAACATATACTGAATCCATGGAATGCTAAGGGGGCCAGTCGTGGTGCAGGAGCACTAAGTTTGCCTGTAAACGCGACGGCTTGTGTGTCAATTAAATATTAATTTAAATTTATATTTTCATTTCTTTACACTGGTGTCGAGACACAGGGCGGCGTTGAGTTTCGCCACTCAACACGCAATGGCTCCAAAATTCGGAAAGTGGGAAATGGAGTGGCTTAACATTAAGATCCCTCTGCCCACCCTGCTGTGGGATACCCCGGGATACAGTGTAAATCTGTTTTTATTGCGGTATGAACATATTATGTCCTGGTAGAGTTAACAGTTTCATGCGCAATACGTATCTCTAAATATTATAAATACAAAGTAAACAAGTACTTCAAATTTACCAACAAAATGGAGGAATAGGTAAAGTTTATTTGGTAGAAGTAGGTGCGAAACATAACTGCCAAATTTCTCTATAGTTAGCTAAAAGATTTCAGTTTGTCTACAACTATCATCAAGTCATTCCTAGACCATACTTCAAAAATGGCTTTCTCGAAATTGTTATGGATAGAGAGAGAAGCTCAGAACTTGGGTCACAAGCCTAGGCACTACTATGAGCAGCTCATCCTACAACCAACATCACCACCAAATATTTACTATACAGTGAGTCCATGAAATACTGCTCTTCCACTGGTCACAAATAAGGAGTCAATATTTTCTTTAAGTATAAATATTTTATATGTATCTGTAATTTATAGAGCTTGAAATAAATATATTTTTTAAATTAAACTAGTTGAGGGAACTTTTAAAAACGCATTGATAAAACCTTTAAAATGCATTCTCCACTTTTGCCTAATTTCTGAATAATTAATGTTAAATGATGAAAGTTTATGGCAGTTTACAACTAAATAATATTTTAGTAAGCTTCTGACAATTTTTAAATAATCTTTTAATCTTGCCTACCTTATCAACATATGTGTTCATATCAAAAGGATTGTTAAGTTCAAAGGTTCCATCATTCAATTCCATTGTCCATTTTAACTCCACATTAAAGCCTACATGTTCATCTAATTTTTTGAAAGCCTCTTCTAAAGTAGGAAATGGCTGATGCTCTTCTAAATCTTCATCAAAAAATAGGATTTCATGATTCCTACCCTCTACTAAATGGTAAACCTGTAAAAATATTTTATCATACATTCATACAAATTATTACACATGAATTGAGTTCCGTAATCTAAATCTATTATTTTAAATGACAAAATATTATATCATAACAGATAATTTACTTCATGTCATTTTGAATAATAATGTAATATATATGTTATAATAGTTACAACCATTTTAATTGTAAATCTACAAGAAAAGACCTTGGTGTAAAAAATTGTACATAAATATAATTGATGAATGTTTTGATCAAGTAACTATATAGAATGGGCAGCATTTACAGGAAAGCTAGGTCACATGATACCTTAAGTTTCTGCAGATGCTCCAAGGTCAAGTCTTTCACTGGTAATTCTAGCATTTCACTGAAATCAACTTCCTTTTTTCTTTTCATAGAGATACAAACATGAAAATCATGATAAATAACAGGTATCATGTCTTTACTGAGTTGCACATCAAATTCCAGCATGTCTGCCCCACTGGCAGCTGCCTTTTTAAGGGAAGCTATTGTGTTTTCACGAATGGCATTTCCCCTGAAATTTTGAAACATTTTAGCAACACTACATACCAAGTGTTGCTGCTAAATTTTTACATTTTAGCTTATCTTATCATTTTTTTGTATGTATGTTAGTAACCTACTCCCCCTAAACAGCTGAACCTTTTGGGATGAAATTTTGTGGTTATGTTTAAATGGGCTCATGGATAATTTAAAAACATAATTAGAGCCAGCAGATGGTGCTGTTGGTGGTGATGGTGCAGACTATAATAAAACATAAACTAAAGTTTTTTACTTCATAAGAAGAAATTATTGTGTTACTGAATTTATATTGCTAACTTACTCTTTTGTTTTAAAACTAGCACCTAATCCTCTGTGACCAACTTCTAGTCCTGTCCATGATGGATCCCAATACTTTGCATAAGACACACTCAAATTACACAAGTTTTCTTCCATTGGATGAATAATAAGATATTCAAAATTAATTGTGCCAAGTGGCCGGTGTTTAACATTGCAAGTTACGGGTAGTTCTAATGCACCTTCTGATGGCTTGAACATATTTGGTAAAACATAAGTATATCCTATATGACAAGGAGGGTCTTCAACAGAAGCACGAGTGCTGTATGTATAAAAGTCAATAAGATAGGCCAGGTTTTTGGGATTTGAGGTGAAGACATTTACTAATAGCACATCATTCTGTTTATATTCTCTGCCAAATTGTTCTTGAGGGTGCAAATTACATATAGCTGGATCATTATCAAGTGATGCTACTTCTACAAATGAACCTGCTGGAACTTCAACATCCATAGTATCTGTACTTAGAGACACATCTTCAATATGAGGTTCTGTACCAAATGTCAGCTTCACAGGAGTCACTTTTATATGCATAAGTCGTCCAACCAAGCGACTTTTCAATTTTAAAGGATTATTAATAAATTTAAATTGCACAAGACTTTGGGAGGTGAGCCAACCTCTGGAAATATAATGTTTACTATCAAATTCACCAAAAGTATCAGTAACAGGATGTAGCATATTTTCCTTGATAACTCTTGGGTTTATATTAGTTTCCCAATGACGAATAATAATTTCACTGTCTTCATTATATGAGCATATGGCATAGCGATAGTATATGTCACAAGTATTGGGAATAACAATAGACTTACTCCACAAGTTAGTCTCACCTACATGCTCAAGAAAAATGGCTCTTTTGTAATCCCATTCTCCTAATTCTGCTATATTTCCTGAAAGTATCACTTTTTCCTTAGCGCCAATATTTGGCACGGATACGCTAAACATCCATTCTTGTGATAAAATTTCAGGTTCCTGGGGCAATTGTTTTTCAGACATTGTTCGAGAAGTTTTTATTTTTACCTTCTTGTCTTCCTTTAAAAAAAACCAACGTTGCATAGTCCACGTATAACACAATTGTTTTAAAATAAATAATTAAAAAACAAATAAAAAAAAATTTACATGGAAAAAATTGTACGAATTTTATTTATATACAGATAAAAACAAGCACGGTACCACACTTTTTAAATTAAAAGACATTATACTTATCTATCAAATTTAAATTTGAAGCTGCCTTTTTAATAATTTATCAGTAATTCGTATTACTTTGTTAGTATCCGTAAATTTTACTTAAGTGTTTTGACTTTTGACTGAGGGCTTTTGAGTTTTACGGTATATTAGAATGTATCAATGTTAACTACTATTTGACTGTAATTTTGATTTTTAGAACTATTTTATATTTAGAACTATTTGTCTGTGACTGTGATTTTGACTTTTGCTTATTAAAATTTAAAAGTAAGATTCTGATCCGTTCTCTACATTATAGTTTTTAGGCGTGCCAACAATAAGACCGCTTTAAAGGTTAAACATATCTTCTGATATAAAATTTTCATATCTTTTTTTATTTGATTTAAATACATAACAACTTAGCCTCAGGGAAAGAGTACCCTCTTCCCTACCCAACCGGTGTCGCTGTAGAAGCCAATAAGGCTAACAGCATTAATGTCAAATTCGAAAAAAAAACAACTTAGCTTCACGCTGTTTCCCTAGCGGTAGTCAGAGAGAACGGAGCGTCAAGCGCTACCATCTCTACATACCTCTATCGCCTAGTCCACTGTTATCAATTTCTTCATAGATGCCCTCAGAGGGGTCGTAATGCTTTTGACGTGAACTTTCTCCAGTACCTTTGATGATGTGTTTTCAAAGGTCAACCGAGGTTTCCACCTACCTCTCTTGAAGCTCACTCTATGATAAATATTTTTTTCCTATTCTTTCGACGTGCCCAAACCAGCTCAGCACGTTCTTGTTCATTATCACCGTGACATCCTTGCTAGTACCTATACTATTAGGTGTATTTCTTCATAGTGGATTCTATTCTGTAATTTTGCTACCGTATAACAGCGTCGGTAACAAGACTGCGTTGTGTACGGCCAAATGTATAGCTGTGATGACGCTTCGCCGTCTCATTAATGCAGCTAAGGCACTATTGACCCTGTTACCGGTAGCTCACATAACACGCAATGCTTCCAGAAATCGACGTAAAGTAAGGAACGGAGTGTTTTATCTCTAGGTATCCTGTCTATCCTGCTGTGTGCGTGAGTCCCACAAAAAAAATCGGATTTCCTACGCGGACGTGTACCAGTAACAGGATTTCTTCAAATATGAAGGTCGTCAAAGAATGTATTTCATAAGGTTCTTTTATTAAAAAAAAAGCTTATAATTAGGTTTCTTATTTCGAATTAATACATAATTTGTTCTTCATTTGTCAAAATGAAATAAAACTTTTTATTGTTAATCTGCCACACACATGTATAATGTCCGGCGCCAAACAATCTAATTATTTGTAGTTATGAAATTACCACCCTTGTCATCCCATTAAGCATAATGCCTGAGCATTATGCTTATTATATTTATTAATTATGAAAAATAACACAAATTTAAATAAAACACTGAAATAACATATTTGTTATAATATAATAAGATTTAATGTTATATTTAACATTTTTATTTGAACTGTTTTAGTATAAAGTCTATATGGTAATAATTTACAGTATTTACAAAACTTAACTATTCACACTTAACATTGAGCAGTCTTATGTATATGATCTCTAAAATCGATTAAATTTCCTTTTATGTTTTTACTATACACATATCTAATTATTTTTTATATTAAACAATAATTTCTGGGCCGGACAGGCCTATCGCATGCCTGAAGAGTCTTGGGCGATATCTTCTGCTAGCTGGATTCCGAACTCTAAAAGGAGAATTGGCAGACCAAAACTGAGATGGCGTGACGAGCTGGACCATTACCAGCCTGACTGATGCTCAATAGCACGAAATAAACCAGAGTGGAAAAAATGTAGAGGCATTTGCCCAACATTGGGACAGTACAGGTTAGGGAAAAAAATATCTAATTAATTAAAAGGGACAATTGACGCCAGGATGTAGAAATGAACAATTATCACCTTGACGACACGAGCCCTTTCGTTGAAAATAAATACAGACAGCTTTACGTACTCCCCCACCACGCCCTCCCCGTCCTCTTTGGGGACCTTCCCAGTTACCACCCACTTTACCTCTCCAATGTCCTCCAGCCCCACGGCCCCGCATAGCACCACGGAAATTCCCAGGGCCAGGAAAACCATCAGGGCCAGGCGGACCTGGCATATTATAGTCAACAGGAAACATATTGGGTTGCATATTAAATCCATCTGGTGGCACAGGAGGAAACATAGAATTGGGGTTACCAAACATTTCTGGTCCCATCATCATATCTGGCGGACCCATTATTCCAGGAGGCATAGGACCCGGAGGCATACCCGGTGTTGGTATGGGGCCAGGCATGCCATTCGACATCATAGGAGGAACTGCGCCATTTTGCCATTCACCAGGGATTATGGGCGGTCCTTGGAATCCTGGGACACCAGGGAATGGTGGGGCCGGGAAATTATTTGGAAACTGTGTCATATTTGAAGGAAACATCGTAGGTACATTCATACTGTTACTTGTTGTAGGCGGTGCATTACCTTTTGGCTCTGGCCATGGCATTGTTCTAAAATCGTTTATGTTATCTGATTGATTTCCAGTTACATCTTCTAATGGTATAATTTGAGGTTCTGCGTAAGTATGAGTCTCAACGTCTGGTTCATGAGGAGAATCGGGGATCATAGATTTATGGAAATATAGTGGCTGTAAAGTGCCTTTCTGACGAATTGCTTGGGTATCTTTTTCTGTGCTAGAATTACCATACTCTATTTTCACTTGTTCTCCTCCATCAACAAGTAACAAAGGCCGCCAGCTAGTTCGTTCCTCCATTATATCATCATTACTGAGATTTCTTGCTTTTTGGAATGCTTCTCTCTCGTGTATTCTTTCAAGATGTTTCATATCCGTGAAAGTTTTAGTAACATTTACTCTTTCAGTCTCATCAAGTTCAAAATATTGAATTTCTTCTAATTCAGAATCTGGTTTCCATCTGATATTTTTCTTGGGACCTTTTCGTTTATGATAACAAAGTACTCCTTTCAAACCATTTATCGTCAAAGTGTGGGGTTCAGAAGTGTCCATATCTTCTTCAGGTTTGATTTCATTAGAAATAGTTTTGTCAGCGTTTTCATTGACATCAGATTGCTTATCATTTGATTTATCTTTATTATCTTCTTCATCTAAGATATCTTGATAAAATCTAGGGGGTACTGATTTACTTTCACTGTTGGGACTAGATGCGTTGGTAGGGGTCTGTGGAGGAGATCCATCACTTTGAGCATCTTTAGATCCGCTAGTACGCCGCTTTCTTTTCTTAGGTTCCTTCTTATTTGTTGCAGATGCATTTAGAGCATCCATAAACATATCACTCTCTTGAAGTACCATCGCTGTAACAAAAAAAATACATCTTAACAATGATTTTGGATTTAGCTATGCATAAAAAAATATAAAATCTGGATATAAGTCTAAATGAATAACGACGGGCTAAGCATATATAATCATCATTTTTATGAAATTACGCCAATACTTTTATACTGAAAAGTTAACAAATTCTAAAATGTTTAATAACGTACCTAAGTATGACAAATAAAAAAAAAATTCGAATAATGAATGTTCGATATATGAATAGGAATGATTAACATCATCAATTATCATATTCGTTTTAGTATTGTGATAATCAATCAATAGTATGCTATATTGTTCCATAACGCCATTTGTTCGTAAGATTTTAACTTGGATAGATATTTACGCAAGGCGAGAATTGACCCCGAACCTTAAACGAAGAGAGCCGACAACGCAAGACGAGTATCGAGTCAACCTACGCATACATATTTGTGTTTAGATCAAGTAGACGAAAAGCAAATGTTTTAAATTGCTTCCTCTTGTAAAATACTTATTAGTAGGTATCTGGGATATTTTACATTTTGGTCACATTTATAATTTTAGACTTTATACCTATATAGATGTATAAAAATTTATATGTTAATCAGTTACGTAAATCTTAACTATGTGACCTAGAAACTACATTCGAAAGCTAAACAAAATTTTATAAAAATAATAATATTAAAGCATACATAATCAGGTAGAATAATATTAAATAATCTGGATCATTTTACATTGTTAGTACCCCGGAAAATATACATAAGGTAACTTACGTTTTTAGAATAAATATTGCGACCAGTCGTGGCGCAGGGCCATAAGCGTGCGAATGTAAACGCAACAGGTTGCGAGTTAGATTCCCACTGGAGGAAATTAAATATTTTTTGCTATAGTACTCCGGCAAAGCGCAGTGTAGGCTGCCTCCAGAATCCGGCGGAAAATAAGGAACAGAAGTGTCTTATTAACAACGAAGAAAAAAAGAATAAATATTATCATCACTTGCCACAAAACTTAAAAATAAAAGAAATGTGGTTTAAGCGTAAAAATATTGTAACTGTCCCTACGCAACTCAGTTTTTTATAAGACGGAAAACTAACATAGTCGTGGCGCAGTGGCACATTGTCGAACTATAAACGCGACGGTTCTCTATTCGATACCCACTCGAGTGATATAACTTTTATTTCCTAGCTCCTGATAAAAAGGCAAAGAGCGGCGTTGACTAACGCCATTTAACAGACAGACATTGCGCCTCGAATGTGCAGAAAGTGACGATTTGAGGCTTTTTAATACTAGGCTCCCTATAAGCACCCTGCTGTACGCGTGATACAGCGTAACGCTAAAAATCTTTGAAAAATTCATGTTATTATGAAAAAATTGTAGTTAGAATTTATATGATACAGTAATTATAGATCAGCGTATTTAATACTGGGTCTAAAAGCTACATTAAAAAGAAATTCAGTAATAAGAATTCTTCTTAACACCTACGAGTTCGAGTATTTTATATAAATTACCGATTAGAGTCAATGTCGAAAGTACTAATGAAGCGGCAAGCTAAAACAATTCGTTCACATACTTTTGATTTATTATGTAATAAAACAATAATTTATGTTATGATTACGTAGACGACATCACGGATAAATAATTAAATTGTTCGTATATTTAAAGATATATCTTTTTGTAGTGTCACACAACTACTTAAAGGTAACGTAGTTTATAAATGGAATAATTTTCGCAACATGTAAGATTAACGTAAAAATCTAGAAAACAGCAAGCACTAGCGCTGCGCGGCTATCACACAAACAGTCACATTAGATAAGGAACTAACAATTATACTTAAAATTGTACTTGGGCTAGTTAGGAAATTAATTTCTTTTCCTTTTTTATATATACGATAGCAACCTTTAGAAGTTGCAATATAGAATTTTGACTATGTGTAGCATCCTAACCTTATTACAAAAATTTACTATTAAGAAATACTAATTGACTTGTGCACTATTAATGCTCAGCCTATTTCAATATTTTTCCCTAAGCGTTTATGAGGATAACTTTAAAATACGTACTACGTAAATTATAAGTTCGCTATGTTAATACCATCACGGAGAATGTCACTCCTCTCTAGAATTTTCTTTAAATTTTAAAACTTCTATACTTTTATCAAATCCATGCAATACTTTTGTACACGATAGGTTACTTAAAAGAAAATAAGTGTAAGATGTAACGAATAATTTTCTGATGCCTACCACTGAAAACGTTCGTTTTTTCAAAATCAATATAATTTTTAAATATTCATGCTTAAATTTAAATTAATTAAATTTGTTAATAGATTATTGGTATTTAACTAATAATAGGCTGAACTGTAAAGGTACCTTTTTATATTCTTCTCAAGTATCTATTAAAATAATACACATTTTGTGTTTAAATTTAAATACCAAATTTGTATTATATTTATCTTACAAGCTATTTCTTGATATAATGAACCATTAACTGAATGTAACCTATCTTCTTTTGAAATCCATTGTTAAAATTAATTATACAGCATTTTGGAATGACTATATATGTATTTTTATACAATTCATAATAAAAATAATTACTACTCTGTATATAATTAAAGGAACGCTCTAACCGTAGAAAGGTTAAAATTCATTCATTTCAAGCCTTACATAGAATTACATCATTTGTAAAGAAATATATACTAAATTATAAAACTCTTTCATAACTTTTTTCATAACTTTGGATTTTCAGAAATTGACCAATTTTGAGAAACTTGGGAACTATTTTTTTAATTACAAGGAATTTGAATATCACTCTAAAATTGTCTACTTTAGGGGAAATGATGATAATGAAATTCTTAAAAATCTCATACTGTACATTCCAAAATGTGTAGTCTATGTTTTTATCGTTATATTTATATAATCATTCAGTGTAGATTTTCATTATAGCATTGTTTTATTAGACGTATTTCTTAATTTATATGAAATGCAAACTAAATGGCTGATTTAACTGTTAATCAGTTGTTTCTTTTTAGGTAGTCCTACTTTTAACTCCATATACTTTAAATTTAAAATTGTAGTCATGTTGATTTTGTTATTGCAATTTGCACAGTTCATGCAAATAGTATTTCGGTAGACAGTAATTTGAGCATGTATAAATGATCTACCAGAAACATAGTACCATAAATGTTAAATATAATGCATAATTTTATTCTCCAGTTATTACTTCAATATTCCATGTCCTTTGTGTTCCATGGTGCTCCACCTCAAGGCTGGTAAGTGCATCTCAAGAGAAAGTCTTTAAACAGATTAAGGTTTTTCATCAATAAGATTTTTTTATCAAATTTAACCTTTATTAGAAATAAATACTTTACAAGTAATTGCTGAACAAATATAAGACCCGTCAAGTTATTCATTTAGACTTACCACACTTGAAATTGTAAATATATTTTTTATGTGTGTTTGATTGCAAAACAAGATGCATTTCCTTGTGTCCTGTAAACAAAAAATATGTTAGTATAAAAGTAAAAAATAAGCAATTAAAATTATACTCACGTTTGTGCTTGGGTGGAATTAATTTAAGTGCACCAGGTTTGTCTATTTCCAATAATGTTTTTGGTTTCTTTTCTGGGGGTGTTTCATTATGCACAGGAGATGGTCTTTTTGGTATTGAAACAGTAGGGGGTATAGCAGGAGGTGGTTTTTTGTTTAAAAGTGTAGCTCTCGATGGTGGTGGTTTTATCTCTTCTGCTAATCCATGGTTTCTAAATTTTGAATGAAATGTTTTGACAGTTTTTGGTTTAGGCTCATCAGGTTTTCTTATTTCTATAGATATGGAAGGTTTTTCTTTTTTTAGACCACTTAATTTGGGAATTTTTCCAAGTTTCTGTATTGATGGTGTTTGAGTTTTACTATCACTTTTTTCTGACGAAGATTTACTATCTTTATCTTTTTCTCTACCTTTATCCTTATCTGAGCTATGTTTTTGACTACTCTTTCCATCCTTCACTTTGCTACTACTGTTATTAGTAGATGAACTTGATGTTTTACTACTAGAGCTACTGCTACTTTTAGATTTAGCACTATGGGAAGAATGCCGATGCTTATCTTTATATTTATCTTTACTACTATGTTTACTAGAACTGTCCTTATGACTACTACTTTTTCCTTTATCACTAGATTTACTCGAAGAACTAGAGTGCCTTGAACTCGATGATCTGGAAGAACTAGAACTTTCTTTACTGCTGCTACTTTTATCCTGGGACTTATCCCTATTTTTACTTTTATGTTTTTCTCGGTTTTTATCTTTTTCAGAATCGTCTTCTGATGCTTTACTGTCATCTTCAACCTGTGATAGTATTTGTTTACCATTTTTTAATGTTATTTTTAAAACAGGCAAAGTATCATTTTCATTGCTAGGTGCATCATTTTCCCCAATATTATTAACATTTTCTGAGCTACTGACATCATTTTCTGACTTGACATCTTTATCATTTTCAATTATGGAAGACTTTTCTAAATCATTTGATAGTTTTTCTGCTTCAATATCCGTAACATCATTTATACTAATTTCACATTTAATATCAGATTGGAAATCTAAAATTACTTCTGGTATATCTGCTACTGATATTGGTGTAACTTGTTCTCCTTTAACTGCTTTTAACCACTGTTCAACAAGTTTAGAAGCTAAAGCTCTAATTGCTAAAATAAAATAAAAACCTTTTTAAAAAACATAGGCCATATTATTGAATAATAATTATTATGGAATAATATAAAATAATGATTATAATATATTATGTAGGTATCATAAGTTAATTAGCACTTACCTACGTGATTTCCATCCTTTGACAATTCTTTTACTAATTTTGGACAGTTATTTGTCTTTAATCTTTCTACATCAACCGGACATAACAATAGCAATTCCAACAGTTCCCTCACAAGGGGCCAATTCTTAGCTACTATACTCTCTGTAAGCCACATGTGTACTAATCTCCAACCACCTGATCCCATGAATTGTCCTAATAAATCAGTTCCAGTACGTTTTAAAATTTGTAAATATATACACTTAGATACAAGCTTCTTTGAGAATTTCGTCATTAAGCTGAAAGAAGAAATAAAAAGATTGTAAACATCTTAAAAAATGGTCACTAAGGTTAATTTTAGTAATATTTAGAAATACAATGGAGATAACTGGTAGTAATATTACATACCCTGCTATCCTATAAACTTCATCATTGCTCTTGATTCCTCCACTTGGTGATAAAAGCACACTAAGGCATTTTAAAAGCTGAATAGGGTCGATTCGGGGCTGTAACAGATAATTATATTGCTTGTAATAAATTTTAAATTGTCTCATTTGGCATGGTTCAATATATAAGATTATTATTATGCTAAGACATGTGATATTTTTATTAATATATTAATTGTTCACTTCACTTGTATATATGTAAAGAAAAACTTATGCTATCTGACCCACTTCTTATCGCCCTCAGATGACAACACAATATTTTAAATTAAGCATGCCATATAAAATACTGCATAGAAATCATGTTGTGTATAATTTTTATATATTTTGATTTACTGTTATTAATTTTCAATTCCTATAACCTCGTACTTAATAAAAATAAGATCCGGATTTAAAAGTGCTGTTTCTAAAATATGATCAAAGTCCAACTATTACGCCATTTAAGCAATATGGCGACTTTATATTTGGTACACGATACATTTATACAAGTTTCAGACGATTATTAATCCAAATTTTTTTATTAAGCCCGAAATATTTGTGATATAAAAAAACCGATAATCCGATATCAAACATGCAGTTAATAAGCTTCGTTCCAATATCACAAAGGATCGCCACGTAGTCACCATATTCATAGCAAGATAAAAATTAAAAGTGTAATATAAATAAGTCCTAAAAGTATGTTAAAAAAACTTACCATGCTTTACGTTTTGAACGTTATTATCAATAAAGATGTACGAGACGTGTCGCACTTATGTGCCACGCCTTTCTTCAAGCATTACAAAATGGCGGCTCATTATATAAAGTTTGTGATAAAAATATTCTGAGTTCTCTCACAGAACTTAGCACAATATACAGAAGTTTGTTGAGTTTTAATTCTTACACTAATATCTTTAAAAATATGTCACTAAAGTTTTTTCCTAACAATTGGTTATGCAATATCATGAACAATACAACCTACTTTTCAAACTTATATAGCATTTTCGAAAAATAGTCAAATAGATATACCCAATTCATTTATTTTATATACGAATGCAACACAGCCTTTTTCTAAGTCGAGGCCTGTGATAGAAGACCTATTTAAATATCTACCCCTGTATTATAGGGTAATCCAAGTACGCGGCCTTCTAACAGCGAGTCAAATTGTGGATTGATAAAATATAAAATGCCAAATGAGTCGAGTGTCGACGCTTCACGAAGTCATAAGCGGAATTGGGAACGAACGTCAATGACAACGAATGAACATCGCCGTTTGCTGAATGGCCATAGACAATTCAGTACTAACTTATTATTTTCGTAATTTGGCTTTTAATACTTACATTTTTTTAGCGTCACGTTGTATCGCGTAAATAGCAGGGTGGACAGAAGAAACCTGGGAACGTAGTGCTAACACATTAAGAAACTTCCAGTACCCACTTCTCAGCGAATTTTGAAGGCATTCTTAGTGAGTTGCGAAACTCCACGCTGTTCTTTTTTTAAATTCAATAGCTTAAGTTAGTAAACCTTTATACTATTTTTATTATATTTAGAATTATGTTGAGTCTGTAGTTGTGTAGGATCACCTTCCACGTTCCCAGGTCACTCTGTCTATCGTACTATGTGATAGAGAGTAGAGTATAGTAAGCTAAAAAAATAGGAATATTATTTTCGGTATAAAAATAAATACTAAAATTATTTTTTATAAATGACTTTAATAATAACTTCCTTCATTCAAAATGGTTTTCCCTGTTATTTTTATGTTAGTTGACACCAGAGCTGTAAAAGTAACGAAATCGAGCGTACCGGTATGTATTCGGTACTATTACAATCAGTAATAGTACGTAAAGAGTACTTTCGTATCGTTTCGTTACTCCTGATACCGTATAACTTGCTATGTTCAGTTGGAGCTAAGAATCGAGTCGTATTGCCTACGCATATTGTACGATGGGACGGCATCGCAACTCGTATCATTCGTAAATTGAACTAATTTGTAGAAAACATACTTTTTTTTTTTATGGTATAAGGACAAGGCAAACGAGCGTTCGGGTCACCTGATGGTAAGTGATCACCGCCGCCCACGACCCCGTGCAACCCCAGAGGAGCTACAGGTGCGTTGCCGGCCTTTAAAACAACTTTAGTTAAACATGACCTACCAATAACCTTGCGTTTTTTAATTTTTTCCTTTTTTGGAACCAGACTTGCATATTGTATTTAAGTCACTCTAACTTTATTTAGATTTAATAGGTAAAATGTAGAACTACAAGTGAAGTTTTAACGGAATTTCCTAAAGGGTATGCAATCTCCATAGTGTCCCAAGCCCAAGATGGACTTCAACTATTACAATAAAAATATCAGTTTTAAATCTTTATAGTATCCAAAACGTCCATTACAAATCCATGCCCTAAAATCATATTTTAACTGACGCCACTATTATAGAAATATTTTTGCGGCTAGTTTTGTATGTGAAAAATTGTACCACACTTGGTACCCTGCATTAAGAATAATTATTTTTTTCTTTTTTCAGTGCTTCATTATTGATAAGGAGGGGTTTTCTTAACATATTTTTTTTCTTTCACTACTTCTACTAGTTGTTTAATGAAGGCACTTAACATGATCTGCCGCGGATTGGTTTCATTTATTTTAATTATAGGATTAGAAAATTCTGTTATTGCTGAAGTTGATAGGTTAGGAGCTTCCAGAACTGCTGTATCTGATAGAGAGCATGGAATTATGGTTTTATAGGTTGTTCTGTGTTTTTTCATAAGATGGTTTTTCAAATTTGTGGTAGATCCGCCTTTCACTGAATACAACATATTACATAGATCACATTTTGCCTTATCGTCTTTGGTCTGCGTAAAAAAACCCTATAGCTTACTCCTTTTCCCATCCATAGTAGCTGATAAATTGAACTACTAAAAAATATATAAGCGTGAATACAAATATGTCGAATATAAACAATTTATAATATTTAATAATTAATAGCTTTTGTTAACTAAGAAACAATTGTATCCCATTAGAGTGGTTTTATTATAATATAGATATAAGATACGTGAACATACACGATACTAAATTAAAAAAGACTTTCTTACCTTATATCTGTTCAAATCTCAAATTAAATCCACACACATAAACACACACTCATACACACACAAAGCTTTTAATAAACAGTAAACCTAGATGAAAGATTATCAAATTATACTTTATTTAGTAAACGAATATCGTTCTTTGCAACGTACGTTTTTAAATTCAACGAAAATGCGTGGGCATGTGTAATACATACGATCAGCAAACACGCATCAACGTGTGACTTGTGTGAACTATTTTATGATTTTGAAGTCGGTGCCAAGTAAGACAAACTGGACAAGACTTCAAAATCAAACTGGACTTGACAAGACTTCAAAATCATAAAATCTTTGTAAAATTATTTTGTTACTTTTTAGTTCGTTGTTAGAAGTCGGTTTTTCTTTTTGTTGAAAATTAATTTATTTTACGATTTCAAGTGATGAGTAGACCAAAAAAAGGATGCTTCTGAAATGAGTGGCGGTGGTGGTAGTGGTAGTCAACAATTGGTAATGGTTGACCTATATAAAATTTCACCTAATTAGGTGCAAACACAAAATGCAAACTAACATTGTGGTATATTGAGAAGAACGTACATAATAAAAATATTCTTATAACTTTATAAAAATTGAATTGAAATATTTAAAATCCGGAGGGCAGGTATGATGAAATTAATGGCTGACATTGGCTGAGGTGAAAGAGGTATGTAGAGACCATAACGATTGGCACTCAATTCTCCCTGACTTTTCCACTAGTAATACGTGAAGTTAAGTAAGAAAGTAATTAATTTCAATTCTTTACATACATATATCATTTTTGGTATCTCAACATCATTTTTCGTCAGATGCTTATCATTATTCTACACTAAGTGCCATTGTCCGTATAACACACTTTTTGTGAATTCGATTTTTCTAAATAAATAGGGTAGTTCTTAGATGCCACTTCAATAAACGTACATAATAATGTTTAAGCTTCTATCTCTGAGCAAAATTTCTAGCTTTACACGCTGGTTTTAAAAATGATCATTTATTTGGCTAAAAATAACAATTTTAGGAGAACTGCAGATAGGATTAACTAGCAACAATTTACTTGATTTCATCTGATTTTCGATATTTTGCGTTTTGTCACCACTGTCATTTAAATTTAATCATTGATGTCTTATGTCAATGTACTAATGTAGTGTACTATTTAGTTGATTACCTAGATCCATGTTCCTTGTTGATTACTGAAATTGCTATATGTTCACAGTGATTTTGTTTGTCATTACTCAAACATTTTAATTTCAAGAAATGTGGGGAGATTCTTTATTGATAGTGTTTATTTCTATATGTACAGCCTTCTTAGGAGAAGGTTATGAGCTTTATTTATATAGCCTCTTATAGATGATTTAGGTTGTTTTTATTAAAGTATGTTAATCGATACTTATAAGTTTTTATTTGCAGGTTTGACATGGATATTGGTGTATAGAACGGAAAAGTACCAGAAATTAAAGGTTGAAGTAGAACGACAAAGTAAAAAATGTAAGTGTTATTGTATTCTATTTAAGTATCAAGACCAGTTTTTACACTTGATTTTAACTTAGCTGCCATAGTATTAAACTAATTATGTACTATAGTATATCATATGGCATAGGGATTGATGTTATGTATATATTCCTATTATTAAAAAATCATTTGCATCCCTTTTGTGTAATAAGGTTTTATTTACCTTTGATATCCATCAGAGGTTTGCTTTTCTTTTACTAGAAGTGAATTATAAACAAAACAAAAATCCCAATTGCAGTAATTAAATCAATATATCCAATAAAGTTCACACCATCAAGACATATGACATATAATTTATTAAAATTGGTTCACTGGTTTAACCGTTACAAGGGAACAAAGGAATGGAAGTATGTACACACACACTCAAATATAATACTCCATTTGGGCTTTACTTCATTTGGTATAAAAGGCACTGCTATATTAAAAAATTACACACATTAAAATATTCTTTAAATTTGCCCTTGTTATTTTTAGTAGAAAAACGTAAAGAAGCTCATGGAGATTCTTTGGATAAACAGCATAAGAAGAAAATTGAACGAGAAGAAGAAAGATTGAAGAATAACAATAGAGATTTATCTTTAGTAAAAATGAAATCTATGTTTGCCATTGGTTTTGCATTTACTGCACTCCTAAGCATGTTTAACAGTATGTTAGTATGTTTTTATCATGACTAAAAAAATAATAAAAATACATTATATTAAATATTTATATTGTTGTATTACAGTATGCTTAATTATTGTTTATTTTTAGATTTGATGGCAGAGTTGTAGCCAAGCTGCCTTTCCATCCTATTTCATGGATTCAAGGACTAAGTCATAGGAATTTACCTGGAGATGATTATTCAGACTGTTCCTTTATATTTCTGTATATATTGTGTACTATGAGCATAAGGTAACGCAAATATACAGTGATTTCTTCATTGTAAAATTTTAAAATAATTGTTAATTAAATTAAAAATTGATTTTCTTTTTACAGGCAGAACATTCAAAAGTTATTGGGATTTGCACCCTCACGTGCTGCTTCTAAGCAAGGTGGAGCATTATTTGCTGCTCCTCCAGCACAATTCAAATAGTCTGACACATTTTCATTGTTAATATTTTAATAATTTAGTTAATGACTATTTATTTTTGGTTGTCTTTAAAATAAAACATTATCTTTAAATCTCGTCTTTATTGCTCATTATCAGCTAGTGATTTGTAACTAAAACATGTTTAGTATACATTAAACTCTATTAAAGGTTCATCAACCAATAATCGATCAAATCCAAACCTTGTTAAATCAACTGTGGTATATTGGCAATCTATAATTAATTCAGCAACTGCTTTACCAATACCTGGTGAGTGAAAAACTCCTGCAAAAATATTGTAAGTCATGAAAAAATTCTTAGGAATTTATATTAGTATATAATTTATATGAGCATATTAAATTGTCATGAGGGTGGGACAAGATGTGAGAAGCTCTAAATGTAATGGCATCATATCAAAATTAAAGTATTATATCACGAAATTTGTGTGAATAATTACCGAAATGTTTTAATGTTATGATACCACTAACTTCTGGATGACTGCTTACAAGATCTCAATTTTTTTTCACCCCCTTACAGTTGTATATTTATATGTAAAATGAATGAATTCATACCTTGTCTACCAAATCCCGTAGCAAAAATTAAATTTGTGTGATAGGGATGAGGCCCTAGTATGCCAGTATCATCATATGTATTACAATCAATATATTCGGTGCCCAATAGGCTTATCTGTGAAAAAGATAAATAGTTTTGAGTTCATTTGGGATGAATTTCCTGGGCATTGCTATGGGGCCCAGAATTCCCAGTTTCTTTTCTATTAATTATATTATGTTTATTATTTTGAATCATTATTGTTATTATTTTTATTGAAAATAATCAAATGTACCTCCTTATGGCAATTTGGAAATCTGTTGTACAAACTGCTATTAAAGATTTCATTATCTAAAACACTTGAATCCTTCTGCAGAGATGGAATTAGTCCAGATATTAGGTTGCTATGTAAGCCATTTCTTCTCAACCATAAGCCACTTGTATCCATTATTAAAGGACTACTAAGACCCATAGATATTTTCTTGTCAATATTTGCTACTGAGTAAACATTACATTCTCTGAAAAAGAAAGTGAACTATTTTAAGCTTTAGTATTATAATATTTCCCAAAGGATGGAGTTTTCTTTACTCTAAGCTAAGTAACGAGACCAGTCGTGGCACAAAGTGTGATTGTAAATGAAAGTGATTGTGGGTTCAATCTCCAATCGAGAAAATTAAATATTTTTTAAATCTATTTTTCCATTTCTTCACTCTGGTGTTGAGGCAAAGTGCTGCGTTGAGTTCTGCTGGTGGTAAGTGGGGAATGGAATGTCTTAACACTAGGTCCCCTCTGGCTACCCTGCTGTGTGCAGGATGCAGCATGAAGCTGATTTTATACAAACTAACCTTTTTTCAATTGGCAAAGGGACTGTTAACAAGCCATCACCACTACCTATGTTTGCCAATTTAGCTATATGCGCAGATTCTGAACCACCTGCTACAACACAGGATGCAAATTTTAATGCAATTTCTTCTCCCTCTATATTTTTGTAATATAATCTTGTTATTCTTTCAAATGATCCAGGAGTAACACCTTCCATAAGGAAATCACGTTGAATTTCCATTTCAAACCCAGTTACCTCTGCATTCAAATAGATTACACCTTGTTCGTGTGTTTTCTGAATTAATCCTCTAAGTAATGCTTGTGCATCAAAAACACCCACAGTTTCTGAACTTAGACATCCTAAATGATAAACATAAAGGTGTATAAAATATAAATGTAGATACCTAAAGTAAATTTATTTAACAATTTACACAGGTAGTAACCAAAAATCTTACCTAATTTAATATCAGATGTATTTATCCATGGATACTTATAATTAATTTCATCAACTGTTAATAATCTATTATTTATTCCATGTTCTCTTTGTAAGGCAATGTTATGCTCTAATTTATTAACATATTTATCACTAGCTAGTAACAGTGAGCCATGTGGGTGAAACTTTATATCAATATTTGCTTTGAAGTGATCTTTAATATTCCTTAAAAATTCTGCACTATATTGTGAAAGTAATATATTTTCAGGCAAAGAATAATGTTGAGAAATAACTCCATGTGAAAATGTATTTTGAGAGTTTACATTCTAAAAATTAATATTCATATTTTATAGACAGTAGGATTTACTAAGTTTTTTTAAAGATTTAAAAAAGATATCGAGGCAGACGTGGCGCAGCGGTACAAGAGTGTGACTGTAACGCAACGGTTGCTAAGTGTGTCAATCCCCACTCGAGGAAGTGAAATATTTATTATGTTTATATTTCCATTTCTTCGCTCTGGTATCAAAACATGGCATTGAGTTCTGCCACTGAACACACAATGCCTTTAGAATTCGGCAGAAAGTGAGGAATGGAGTGTCTTAACACTAGGTTCTCTCTGCCTGCCCTGTTGTGTACAGCATGAAGCTGATTTCTTTTCAGATTTAAAGTCCTTAATATAAAACAACTTACTGCTATATTTTTTTCTAAAACAACAACAGAGAGGCCGTCACCTGCTCTAGTTTTGAGCCAATGAGCTACTGACAAACCTAAAAAACCACCACCGATTACTACAACATCGGCATGTTCTGGGTACCTAAAAGGTTTTTCTTTAAAACCTGATTTTATATCGTCACTAATTAAATGCCATGTTCTTGTGATTGGGTTGTGATACTTAGCATAGGTACGTCTACATGAGGTTTTTCTGGATAGGCTTAAAACCATATGGTTCCGAAGTAACAAGGTAATCATATTCAGAAACATATAAATGTGGTAATATTTATTACTAAAACTTATAAGGTACAGTAGTTTATCTTGGATACTTGAAGATTATATTTTTAAATATTGACTGTCAAAAATCCCAATTAAACGTCAATATATGTACTGTCAGTTGGTGGTCAATTCGGTTTCATATTTTATGGCTTTAAGGCGTGCCAATTGAGAATTGTCCGCTGACTCGGGTCTCGCGCGTATTAAACCTAGAGCTCTAAACATCGCGACGTTTAACGCAAGCAGTGTCGCCGGCCAAAGTGACCTAATCCGCGATTTGACTACCGCGCATCAACTTGACATTCTATGCGTACAGGAATCATTCTTAAAACCTAGCATTCGCGATCCGAAAATACCAAATTATAGACTCATTCGTAACGACAGACTCGGCACTAAAGGTGGAGGCACTCTCATTTATTACAAAAAGACTCCACTGTGTCCCGTTAGACCCACCCGCGGCTATCGAAAACATTGAAGCGTCTATTTGCCAGATCTTCCTGACAGGCTATCAGCCAATTATTATAGCTTCAGTTTATCTTTCTCCCACGAAACCACTTCTCGAAAATGACATTCGTTTACTCCTGAACATGAGAGACTTCCGTCCTTCTGACCGCTCCAGTCCTAAATTGTAAAAATATTATTTGGAATTCCACCAAAACATGTCGAAGAGGAGGATCTTAAAAAACCTCGCGAATAGATACAATCTCTCTGTAGTAGGCCTTCCGACAACTTCCCGGTTTCCCAGCGGAAGAGGCACTCCAGAAGCACTCGACATAGTAATTCTAAAGAACGTCGCCCTCTGGCTGCGGTCTATAGAATCACTAACAGAACTAGACTGAGACCATCGCCCAGTAGTATTCAAACTAGGTATAGACTCCCCTTCAGGACCACCCAAAAAATCACCATTAATTGGAAAAAGTTCGGGAACTCATCAAAGCGGACGACTCTCCACTCACTGATCTTATCCCTGGCATTATAGACTCAGGAGATGGTACTAAGGAAGCCGCCGTCGGCGTTGATGACGTTCGTACAACAATCCCTCCTCAGTTGCTTGAAATAGGTCCCAGATCTGCCTGAAGGGAGATTTGAGATCTCTGGGAAGCTCAGGGAGCTAATCCGACGTAAAAATTTAGCCACCAGAGCTGACGACGCGTGCCCGAACGCCGCAAACAGTAGAAAACTAAACGATCTTAGGAGACAAGTCAAATCCCAATTTGAACAGCTCAGAGGTGTCTTGGGATAGTCGACTCGGAGGGCTTTTACCATCGTCCCAGGCGTACTGGGCGCTGTCGCGAACCTTTCGATCCGACACAGTGGCGACTATGCCTCCTCTCATGAAACCCGACAACACTATAGCGGCCGAGGACACTCAAAAGACGGAATGCCTCGTGGAAGTTTAGAGTTACAATGCTAACCGAGCACTCTGCCGTGTGACCCGGAGCACTTATCGAAAGTGGACTCCGAGGTCAGTGGGCTTCGATGTCTCCGACTGGCGAACCGGTTCGCCCCACCGACGCAGACGAGGTAAAGTCAATTTTGAAGGACCTTAACCCCAAAAAAAGGCGCCGGGGCCTGACAAAATCCCAAACAAAGTGCTAAAGAATCTTAAAATGAATCTCAGATTATTTCTTTGTTAGTCTTCTAGCAGGCTGTTCCTTCCCTACCGAGCGGAAGGAGGCGGCAGTCATAGGCATCCGCAAGCCAAGTAAACCCGCCAACCTCCCATCCAGCTACATACCTATCAGTCTCATTAGCAGCTTAGGGAAAATTTACGAGAGAATTATTCTCAGTAGATTAAAAGAAATAGTCGAGGCAAAACAATTGCTCATAAACGAACAGTTCAGTATTAGATCACATTACTCGTCCATACACTAAGTTCACCGGAATACATATTGGAACATATTGCGAAATACAACGTCCGTAGATCAATCCGTCTGTAGCGACATGGCTGTTATCTTCTTATAGCCATAGCCAAAGCCGACAAGGTCTGGCACAATGGCCTGCTCTTCAAGCTCCGTCGTATGGCACTGCCAGACTCTCTCGTTCACATCATTCGGGAATACCTGTCGAATCGCACGTTCCGATACAGATTAGAAGGGACACAATCATCCTCTAGATCCATCCGCGCTGGAGTCCCACAAGGCTCCACTCTTTCACCGTTATTATACGCGCTTTACCCTAGTGACATCCCGCGTACAGATAAAGTCAAACTTGCGATGTATGCCGATGACACTACCATTTACACTACGGACCGCTCTGCTTGGATCCTAGCCGAAAGACTGAAACGAGCTGCCGACGCCGGATCCCGGATCCTGGACTTCGGAATCCGGAGAAAAGCGTAGCCACCCTCTTTCCCCGTAAGCGTTACGAGACCGTCTCGACTATTTACCTACAAGGCAAGCCCATTCCTTGGGACTCCCAGGTCAAATACCTAGGCGTCGTACTAGATTCGGAACTCTCCTTCCGGCGGCCCATTACGTATGTCAGAAACAAAGCTATATACGTCATGGTACAGGCTGTACCCACTCATTTGCAAGCGGAGTAAAATATCATTTCAGAACAAGCTGACATTGTTCAAAACTTGCATCCGTCCCATCATGACATATGCCTGTGTCATGTTCGCACACACCAAGATAGACCTCCTTCAGAGGGTCCAAAATAAATTCCTCCATATGGCATCCGGATGCCCATGGTACGTACGTAACGTTGAACTACACAAAGATTTCGAATTAGAGTCGTTAAAGGAATTCTGCAAGCGTCTAGCTAAGCGCTACCACGAGCGTGCAGATTCCCACTCCAACCCACTCATTGTCGAAGCGCCCTCGCAGCGTCCTTCTGGATCCCGACGATCCAATTACTGTCGCAAACGCCCAATACATAGGTAGGATTCACTTCTCAGTCTCACGACACACTCTGCCGCCGTAAGAGGCGGTGAGGTCAGTCCTATCTCACGGCACGCCCGCGCCTCGGCGCGACGGGGCCCGACGGTCAAAACCTCTCCTGATTAGCGTACGCAGGGCATTCCCCTGCGATCTCCAACCCTTCACGAGCGTCCATCAAAGTTTGTCTTCTGTATAATCTTCAGGGGCACTCTCGCCCCTCCCCGCCCGGTGACGCTGTCAAGACCAGTCCAGGTCAACAACAACAAGTCAATTCGAAAAAAAAGGCAATCGAGCGCAGGTTACTTCGGTAGTGTCAGTGACGTGGAGAAGATACGATAAAGATTGGTCTGGAAAACTAGTGTTGAGACAGTCCGTTCTCATTAAGGTACTTCCGTCCCCGAGGGCCACCAGGCATCAAGCTAATTATCAATTGCATACTCCAGTACAAGCGAATTGTCGAGTGAAATATCAATGAGATGATATATACAACAATAGACTGTGTTTATTAATTTCATATGATAAAGGATAAACATATACTGAGACAACAAATACAGTATACCATATGTATGTGTTTTGTTTGCGTGTACATCTTTTATATTAATTAACTTAGCTTCACGCTGCATCCCTAGCGAGGTAGTCAGACAGAACGGAGCGTCAAATGCTACGGTTTCTACATATTTTTTTCGCCTCGTCCCCTATCATTAATATCTTCATACATGCCCTGCTCCTCCTGGGGGTCCTTATACTTTTTACGTGACTTTCCTCCAGTATCTTCGATACGGTATTTTCGAGGGTAAATCAAGGTCTCTTCCATTTCTCTTACTACTCACTTTTCCACGACGAGATCGCATCTTCATGGCATTCATCTTTCTTTCATTCTTCTGTAATACCTACGCTTCGCTGCCGCATACCAGCTTCGGTACCAACACTGCATTGTGAACGGCCAAACGTGCAGCTGGCTGACGTTTTGCTGTCTACAAAGGTAATTAAAAAATGTAAGTAAAAAAAATCTTTTTAAATCATTATAAAAGATGTAAATTGTCTTTGTAATAATTCCTGAAGCGATAATACTTTCAACTTGTTATTATCATTTCGAAATTCTATAAAAAAAACAAAATTTCCAAAATATTGGATCGTTTTGATGTTCGATAGCGGCATCTCACTTAAACGAACATTTGTATGCAAGAGTCGTAAATCGTATTTAGACAATACTTTTACATTGTAAACTAGCTCTACTTGATCTTGGATGATGTATTACTTTGAAGGGCACTTTGTTGAATTTTTTTGTTTATATTTTCTTTCATTTCAGAAATTGTAAATAAACGTCAGTTTTAGTTTAGTGTAAATAAGTTTAAATTGTTAGAGGAAGAATGAAATAAAGATGAATGATGATATAATCTTTTTGTAGGATATGGAAAAATGGCAAGAAAGATTTATGATGGAAAAGTGAGCAGTAAGAAAGGGGGTAAGGTAGGGGGAGACATCGGTTGACCTTTGAAAATACAGTTTCAAAGATACTGGAGAAAAACTACGTAAAACATGCCCCATCGGAGGGCCTGTATGAAAAAATTGATGACAGTGGAAGATACGAGAGAGGTGTGTAGGGACCGTACCGTTTGGTGCTCCGTTCTCTCTGACTACCCGGCTAAGGATACGGCGTAAAGCTAGGTTAAGTGTAAATTATATTGTTGTAAAAAGGTAGTATTCTTTAAAAAAATCTTACAAATGTTATTAATAGTTCCACTATTTGTCTATCTTAGACAAAAATGTTTATAAAGCGTAGTGTAATTATTGTAAAAATCGTTTTATAATTCAACCACAACTTCAAATGTGATAAATAATTTTGAAAAAGAGTGTTGAAAAACAACTTTGTTGTTGAAAATATTTATTTTGGGTTAATAAAACATTTTAAAATATATAGAAAAATTCATTTGTTTTAATAATTTACAAAACACGCCGATAAATAAATTTATTTTATTAATATATTAAAGTGTAAGCTATAAGCATAATAGACATTTTAAGAATAGCGTAACATTATTGGTATATAATATAAGGTTGATACGACTAATAAATAGGATGTAGCGTTGAAAATTATAGGCTATTTTAAAAAAGCATGTCGTTACGCTATGAACACCGAATGAAATCGATGCCTTGCTGTACATCAGTCATAGACAATACATAATTATGTACTAGAGATTGAAGAGAGTCTGTCTTGAATCTAGGGATGCCCGATGTTAGAAATTCATCGATGTTGACATCGAAGCCAAATACATCGATGTTCGATAAAAAGCCAACATCGATGTCAGACAACAACGATATTTTTTTGCACATATGGTCATCAATAAACAAAAAAACGAGACGCTCGAGTCGACAACCCCTCCTCCAATATCGATAATGTATCCCTGCTGACATCGATGTTACAATTTTTTATTTAATGCAACATTGATATTTTAACTGCTGCATCGATATTCATAGAAAATGGATGATCATCGGGCATCCCTACTTGAGTCTTGAGTTTTTCAAATTTATTGTATGAAAACAAGTAGATTAGGTTAGGTTTTTAATATGGTTCATATATACATTTTACATTTATCTTAATGTTTTGAGCTCCTTACAGTTCAAAATGGATTCAAAATATAATTCAGTTGGCAAAGAAAAAGAAAACAGAAATTCCTTTGATATAAAAGTTAAAAGAATTAAACTTAACATTGAAAATAGTAATATTACAGTAAACGACAGAGAAAAGATACATGAAAAATTAAGTAATGGGGCAAGTCAAAATCTGAAAACTCAAATTAATAATAATACATTCAAGGAATGTAATGATCTACAAGAGGAGCGGAAAACTTTGCCTGTTTATATGGTTAGAGGAAGGTAAAGTTATAATTTTTCTTTGTTGTAAACATTTATACTGTTGTATGTTTTAACTTAACTTAAAATAATAATTTTCCTGCAATCTGGCACGTCTGGAGATTGATCTAAGGGTTAAGAGTTGTACAAGTACAAGGCATAGCATGCTACAATAAGTCGAAACATGGTTTTAACCTCCCATTCAAAGTGTAATTTTTCTAATTTAGGTAGACAACGTAGAATAAAGTGTACTGGTTTTAGGTTCTCTTTGCTCAAATGCTACAAATTTCTATGACAACAAATTGGAAATGGTATGGCAAATGTCATAATGTCTATTATTACAGAATTGCTACTAGTGTATAATAAATTATAAAACTATATTTGTAAATTGATGTTTCTTTGATTACGTTTTGTTTTTTGTAGATTATTAGAAGAAATCAAAAAACATAGTACTATGATATTAATTGGTGAAACGGGAAGTGGAAAAACAACACAAGTTCCTCAATTAATTTATGAATACTGTCAAAACACCACATGTTGTATAGCCATTACTCAACCTCGAAGAGTAGCCGCAATCACATTAGGGCTACGAGTTGCCAATGAAATGCAATCTGAAATTGGATTAACTGTTGGGTTTGTTTTTTTTCCTTATACTGTATTCCACATGAAATAGGGTAGAGGTAACTTAGTGCTAAGACTAAGTATATTTTTGCCAAATTTTTGTGACATTGTATGTTGAGAGATGAAACACAATACTTTCCTTTGTCTTGGAATGGAGGAGAGGAAAATAAAAAAATATATATTTCCCTGAGTGTGATAGATTGTCTTTATTTATATTTGCTCATGAACTTAGAAATAGTACTAAAATTATTTTTTTAATTAAAAATTACTATAATAACATAAATTGGGCAAAAAAACCTACAATTTATTAAATAAAGTGTGCAAAATTTTTTTTTATATATTTATATATTTATTAAATACAAACTTGTAATTTTAGATATTGTGTAAGATTTGAAGATGTTACAAGTCCAAGGACAAAAATTAAATATTTAACTGATGGTATGTTACTTAGAGAAGCTATGGGTGATCCTCTGCTTAACAAGTATTCTGTTGTGATATTAGATGAGGCCCATGAGCGCACAGTCAATACTGACATTCTTTTTGGCCTTGTGAAATTGGCACAAAAAGAAAGACATGACCAGAAATTAAACCCATTAAAGGTAAAAAATGTTTTTATTAAAATTAAATGTTTTTATAATTTTATATTGTTTTTAATATCTTTTTTATTATTTTGAAATATAAGTGTAATAAAGGCTTTTGTATGAAATTAATTACTTCTATTGTCTCACTCTAGTAAACTAGTGTAAAGACACTTTTTGCCAAATTTTTGAGGCATTGTATGTTGAACGGCAGAATCAATAAGCAATGCCTTAAAAATTTGCAAGTACAGAATGAAACCTTAACACATGCAATGTTTGAAAATTTGTTGTATGTAATACTAGGATCCCTCTGCCTACCTTGTCATATGCAGAAAACATTATGAATCTAAAAAAACCATTATATTATCGGGTATAAATTAATACAGTATAATCTTAATATAACAAACAACCCTCAATATAACGATTTCCTCTTTCCCTAAAACTGTCCATAAGAGCTAAAAAAAAGAACTACCTTTACATTTGTCATATGTAATTAAAGTAATATAAATTAATGATTTTTATGTAGATTTAACTTTAGAAGGTACTTATTTGCTTTGTTAAATAATAAAGTGAATTCAACTAGGTAAACTGGAATTATATATGACAAGTATAAACAATATATATATTAATAACATTACAAAAACATTTCAATATCTTTTTATAACAAATTTTCAATCTTGCAAAATATGAAAAATCATTATTTACATATATAATAAATTTTATGAACCTAAGTTGAAGATAAGTTTTACCACATTCAATTTCATATTAAATTCATGTCTCGACAGGTTCAGACTTGTTAAATCTATTGTTATTACTACCCCCTTTGTGTTTTCTCCATACAATGTGACATTGGCGAAGTGATATGTGTCGACTGGCATGCTCGGACCACCACAATTAAAGAACCCCATACCATACCATCTTTCCTTCATTATTATTTGGCGTTCAGTAATAGAAAAATTGCTGTTTGGCACTGTTGTTTTAAAGTTTGCAATGGCTAATAAACGAAAAACCTAAGATAAATATTTTTTAATAAAACAATTCTTAGACCATCATAACCTCTGTATAATGAATCTCATTGTAGAAGATTGCTTGCTATGACGAATATTTTCGGATTACCTTCAGTATCGTTAAATCGAGGTTGCACTGTATATGTTATTTCAATAATTCTCTTTTTGTAAAATTTTCCTCATGCTACCTATTTTTTAGATATGCTGATAACAAAAAGTGTTGAACTCCTTACATTTGCTTAAATAAATTGTATGTTACAGAATATAATATATTAAAACATCCTTTATTGTTTTTAAGATAATACTAAAAATATAAAATTGTGTATTTACCCAGAGAATTTATATTCATCAAATTTTACTAACATATTTTTTGTGAAAAATTGCATAAATACTTGTATATATTACAGGTAATTATTATGTCAGCTACAATGGATGTAGATTCTTTTAGACAGTTCTATGATAGCTGTCCAGTGATATATTTAGAAGGTAGAACTTATCCAGTAACAATTTACCATTCAAAAATAAAACATGAAGATTATCAATATGCAGCTGTATGTACAATATTTCAGCTTCATGCGACCACACCACCCAAGTATGTATAATTTTATTATAAACCCCCATACAATATAGGTGTATGATAATTGCTAAAACTAGTAATGAGTCATCATAAGTCAGTAATATAACTTAGCAGCTGTCCTTGTCACAGCTGGTGACAAAGATGGTTGTCACATCTCTCATCATCCCCCATAATTCATAGAGGCGAACTATGAATTATGAGGGCTCTGGGTAATTATTATTTTGCTATATTTAATACTTTTAAAAACCAAAATGTTTATTTTTTTTGCAGTCACGACTTTTTGGTATTTCTCACAGGACAGGAGGAAATAGAAACTGTAACCAGTAACATAAAACAGATAGCCAAAGTAAGTTTAAATGTTTATATTTATTTTATAACCAAATAAAAATTTTACATTATATACCTGTATATGTATTACAGCTTAATATTTTCAGGAGGCGTCGGGGCCGCCAATAAAAGTTTGTCCGTTGTATGCGGGTTTGCCAGCAGCAAAGCAATTGCAAGTTTGGAAGAAATCTCCTCCAGGAGTAAGAAAGATTGTGCTCGCAACTAACATAGCGGAGGCCTCTGTTACAATACCACATATAAAATATGTTATAGACGCGGGTATGGTTAAAGAAAGGTAAATTATATTTTTTGTACATTTTTGGTTTTATATTTTACGAAATTATTTATCTAGGAAAGCTTCACGTATTGTTTAAGAGAACTTGTTGTTAAAACTAACCACTTTCTTCCCTATAACGAGACATTACATGTTAAGTGTTAAAAACAATGCAGCAGTCATAGAGCGAAAAATAGAAAATCTCGAACTCATATTTAATTTAATTTATTTGGTAGCTCCAATACCATTATTGGTTTACTATTATGTCGCAGGTGGTGGTGCACGGTAACGGGCGCGGAGCGGCTGGCAGTGCGCGCGTGCTCGCGGGCGGCGGCGTGGCAGCGGGCGGGGCGCGCGGGCCGCACGGCGCCTGGTGCCGCCTACCGCCTCTATACTGCGCCCGACTTCCGCGCGCGTGTGCCGCACCACGAGCCGGAGATCGTCAGGTATGTTCACATGTTACAGTATGTGTTCTTTTTTTGTTTATTTGTCTATTTATTATTTTTTTTTAATATGGGCAATGCTTCGTCTTTCTATCCAAGATGCTTGGAATTAGATTTAAATCAATTATTCTTAACTCTTTGGAAAGTAATTAATTCCACATTCCATATTGTTATATGAAAGTGGTAAAATAAAAATACATGAGATTAAAAAAACTTAAAAAAATCAAATGTTATAAAATATAGATGTAGTATGTAGTAGATGTACAGAGGTGAATCGGATCAATGAGTGAATTGGATCAATAATAAGAACTTCATTGTTATTTTAAATAGCATGAGACAAATAGAACTAAAATGTCTAGTGTTTTACTTCCTTCTTTCCCTTATTACTCATCAACGAAAATTTTTTGATTCGTACTTACATCAGTGTCAGTGCTGCTCAGCAACAATTTACCAATCCATTGGGGAAAATGAATTAGTTTTTATTTCCTCGTTCAGATGACGAGATGATATGTTGAGTTCCGCCATCAACACGTAATGTCTCGAAAATTGATCAGAAATTAGAGAACCGAGTGTTTTAACACTCGGTTTACTCTGCTACGGTTTTTGTTGATTTTATCTACAGGTTTATTTATTGTATATTTATTTAGGTGTCCAATATCTTCATCGATGTTGACGTTAATAGCAACTGGAATGGATCCTAGTACATTTCCATTGATTGATGCACCTCCAAGAAATTCAATACAGGCTGCTCTATTATTATTAAAGGAATTAGGTAATACTTTAGATGAATAGATTTTTATAAAATCATAAGTTAATTAATGGATTTACTTTCTTTATTGTCATATTATTACTATTTGAAAGCAGCAGAATTTGAATCTTGGATACTTTTTTGTAATCAAATGGAATAACAAGTGAGTTTATGTTTCAGGTGCTATAGATAATGAAAACAATCCTAAATTGACTATGCTTGGAAAGAAAATGACAGCGTTTCCAATCGATCCTAAATATTCGAAAATTCTTTTATGTGCTCCAGAATATAACTGTCTCGAAGAGGTTTGTAAATTTTAGGATTATATTTACTTCTTAATTTATTAATTATTTGTATGAAACCACAGTTTCAACTACTCTATAAACATTTTAAAAAAATCCCAAAAGTGAAAAAGTTTTTTTTGATAATATAAATAATTAATATCGTTGTAAAATAAAACACCATTTGTGAAGACGATAAGCGCACAAATAACTCTATCAAAGGGACAACGCCGCACACGCCTCGTTCCGAAATCAAGTTGTAGATATTGGCGATAAGGTTCAAAGTTGTTTAACATTTAGTAGAACTTTTGTAGTAGTGTTTGCGTAACTATTGTTGGCGAAATACAGGTATGGATAAACATCGTGAAATGAAGAAAATCCTACGTCCAAACTGTTGAGGCATCTTGATTAATTCTTTTTCAAACCCATACCGGGTTTGACATATAGGGTAAAATACCCTATATGCTGTCAAATCTGGAAGTGTCAGCGAGCGATTTATATAAACAGCATATAAGTATATCCTACTATAAAATATAACAATAATGTATCCCTTGCGGATACAACAATTGCCCTTTGTGAGTAAGTATGAAATTTGGCACAGTTATAGTTAATATAGAGAAATGCTATTCCTAGGATGACAAATGTCATAGAACAATGTCATATATAATTTCGGTTCTTTTTATAAATTATTAAGAGCATACACGATATAATTTTTCCAGGCGCTGAGCTTAGTGGCAGTAATGTCCAGTGAAAATGTTTTTTACACGCCATTACACAAAAGGGAAGAGGCATTGAAAGTGAAACAAAAATTTATATCGCCCCTCGGAGATCATATCACGCTGCTAAACGTTTACAAAGCGTTTTGCAAGGCTCCATTGAAAAAGGTATGGTTTCATGCTATTAAATTTTGACGTCATAAATTATGTCTTCATATTACGTATATCAGTTTATATTGTCATGATTATGTTCCTTATATTTGTATGAAGATAATCAAATAAAGGCCATCGTGGCACAGCGTCTGATTGTAAACATGACGGCTGTGGGTTTGATTCGATTCGGAGGTATGATTTATTTTCATTTCCTCTGGTAATAAAACAGAGGGCGGTGTTAAATTTTTGTCACTCAATGTCACAATGACACGAAATGTCGCGAAAATTAAACGGAAAGTAGCAAACAAATGTTTGACACTAGGCTTTTCATGCCTACCCTGCTATACAAGATCTGTATCTTGCATAGCTTCACGCTGTCGTGAAAACCAGAAATAAGTTATCAAATATGCCACAACCAGAGTTATAATATAAAATTAATGAGAAATATTTTTTGTTATTTTTATACGTTAGTGTGTCGTATTTTGGGTAGTGTTGAATTCCAATTCAAATGACAAATCTTTCTTATTATTAAGTTTAATATTTTATTTCAACGTGTAAAAATGTGTGCAAATAATAATTCGAATCTGTATAACAATTATATTTTAATGCATAAGTGTTTAACTTTTTTATATTTAATTGTGTAAAATGTTTTATCCTTTTTTATTTACAGCAATGGTGTAAAGAGAACTATTTGAATCATAAGAATTTGTCATATGCATATGAAGTTAGGCAACAGCTGCTTTCGGTATGTCAACGTTTTAACTTGACTGTCACTAGTTGTGGGACAATGCTAGATCAAGTAAGTTGTTTGCATAACTTTAAAAAACCTTTCTTAATTGTTTCACGGATCTCAAGTGGAAAAATCTCGTTTAGTTCCGCCGCCCGTCGCCGCCGCCGTTCAGCCACATTATTATTAATTGAATAAAATAAATCAGCTTCACGCTGTATCCCGCACATAGCAGGATAGGTAGAGGGAACCCAGTGTTGAGACACTCCGTTCGTTCATTTATTAGTTGTATTAGTTATATTTAATTTTGACAGGTAATAAAATGTCTACTAAGCGGGCTATTCACGAACTGCGCCTGGGCGCGTATGGGCGGCGCGGGCGCGGGAGCGAGCGCGGGGACTGCGGGGCGGTACGTGACGGGCGCGGGCGTGGCGGCGGCGCTGCATCCCGCCAGTGCGCTACACGCTGCCCGTCCCCCGCCCCCAGCGGTCCTCTACACCGAGCTGCTGCACACTAAGCGCGCCTACCTACTCACCGTGTCTGCCATACAGCCGCAGTGGCTGCACCAGGTCGCCCCTGACTACGCGAGGCGGTGTCGCACCAATCGGTGACGTCAAGACGTTCTAATGCCTATTAATATGCATATTTCCATATTCGTTTTGAAAAACGTTTATTATATTTGTAAATGTTGTTATATGCTGTGTGGAATGTCTCACTTTGAAATTATGATGTTTAAGTTAACTTCAATTGCAATTTTATTAAATACCAATATAAAACAGACGGATTGTGACGTTTTTAATATATTTTATGATTATGTTTAGGTAAGACGGGGAATTTAAGGTATTTCATAAATGAAATCTTCTGTTTTGAATTGCACAATTGGAAGAAATTTTATTAAGAAATAACCAGACATTCTCCTTTAATTAAAATCAATCAAAACAAAAAATATATATTTTTTATCATAGAAAAATCAACTATCAAGCAAGATAAGCGTTTTGGGTAAGATAGGGTATTATAGACTTAGACGTCGCAGGCTTAAACCTCGTCATATTCACAAACATGGACAGCTTCGTCATCTTTTTCTTCCACTCTGGAAAGTGATCGGTCCTTCATACAAGCCGTATTAGTACAGGCATTTCATCTGATGTGTTAGCTCCTTCATCATCTTTCATGGTTTTCTTAGATTTATGTGAGTAAGTAGTTAAAAAAACAAAAACACATTTTGGACGCAACGCTGTTCTTGATGATATAACGGAAAGATTCATTATTAACTCTAAAGACATTATTAACTGTAACGACATCAGACGACAGTAAAAATTATGAGGGTGCAGTATCCGGTGTAGAAGAATTGATATAAAGTTATTTTATTGATATCTTATAATAAACTACATTTTTTTCTGGCTTTACTTTTATAATCACTCATATAAACGAAAGCTCAGCTTAAGCCTGACCTGTACATTAATTATCATGTTTGTTTCGATATACATATTTTATATTTGTAGATGTTGTATGTTGTTAACTTGTACAATAAATGAATAAGCAAATGGTAACAACCATTTAATATAACCATAATCTAGTATTTGTTATCTCTAAATAAGTATTTGTTTTTATTTCGTCTGCATATTTTTCAGTTGTTAAATAAAATTGCTCGTTAAAGAGTCGGCCGGATTAGCATGGAAAAGCTGCACTAGCTTCCAATTAATTATTTTTACTATGATTGCTATGATTTGCTTTTTTTTCCGAAATAAAGACATATTTTTCTCTAACCCTTACAGTCACAACTCTTAACGATAAAATTTATTTCCTCGCCATCTGTAGAAGATATCTTTATGAAATTTAAACTCAAGCTATTACTAAGGTTATTGTTATATTGGAACTTACTTTTTTGAGGACGGCTTTGTACCACCCCGTGAATTGGCACATGCCGAAATTGTATTGTGTATATATTTGTTAGTTACCTATGCTATAAGTTACAAAAAATATCGAAAAAGTGGAACATCTTTCGAAATAAAAGAAAGCGTGCAAATGCATAAAAAATATAAGTAAAAACTATTAAAAGCCAGTGCAGCTTTCCCATGCTTATCCGGCTAGACCCTTTCAATCTGTAGTACCTATTTCCTTAACATTTATTTGCCTAAAGAGATATAATTATTGTAAATATCTCACTACAACTTTAAAATATTTTTTACCTTTTGTATGTAACGTCCATGACTGTCGAAAGTATGATGACCGCACTTTTTTAAATATGTTACGTATGACGCCATTTGATTGTTATTACCAATTAAAGTTATTTTTAATAATAATAAAACGTTATTTATCTTTAATTTACAAAATAATATGAACTTTCCGTATCCGTAGGTCCTGGACCTATGGATGCCACTGCTTAAATAAAGCAAAGACAAAGACCACCACAGACAGGCTTGCTAATACTAGATGTTTGCCTGTCCTTTTTTAGCGTTCTCGATCAGTGAATTAATATAATTTACAATATTTTCATAACATGTACCTGTTGTTTTGTCACTAAATGGACGAGTTAATATTCTTAACATTTTTTTTCACTTTTTTAGGGTTCCTTACTTTTTAAGGACAAAAGGGGAACCCTTATAATATCACTTTGTTGTCCGTCTGTCAGTCAAGAAATTTCATTCTCAGGAACGCTTGGACATATAGAGCTGAAATTAAAACCATATACTCAGATCTACTGTCCCTTGATTTCCTGAAAAATCCTATTTCTACATTTACTTAAAAAAAGTATATGGAAGTTTATATCGCAAAAAACCTCTATAAAGGGTATCTATATAATTATGAAATTTGGGAGCTAGCATCTACAGGTAGTACTAGTTCAGGAAAAAATCTTAAAACTATACATTTGTGGTTAAATCCAAAAAAATTATAGCCTTAAAAAATTTCGTATTAAAGCAGCTTGTTCAACAAGATGCTTTAATACGACGTGAGGTATCAGATGAAAAGGCTCTGGCTATAGCTTAGCTTAAATTTCAGAAAAAGCTCGAGACCTACAATTTATGTCTAGAATACGGTAAAGTTA
>DWGR01000051.1:0-38360 GCA_018247715.1 Heliconius burneyi
GGGCTTACCCGCTAGATACTAGCAAAATACCCTAATAGGGCTTTAAAGTTAATGCAAGTGAAATCGCTGTAAATCATTCATATTATACGAAGAAGTTGGGGTGATGCCAGCCGTCGTGATGATCCTGATGACATCCAGCAGTCACCGATAATGGAATTATTGAAATTATTTAAAGGAATATAATACTTTACTGATTTTGAAAATATTTCATTAAGAACCCAATCGCACGCAATATTATGTGGCTCTTTTTTTCTGATCTAGCAAGATTAAATACAGCGTTGGGTCCGTCGTTCAACATATATCTTTATAATAATAGAAAAGTGGAAAACGAACTGTCTTTATGTTATATTATAGTTGCCCATGCTACATGCATTGTATACCGAGGGACCAATAACCATTGTGTTGTATTGGCAAAGCTCTATCTAACTGTAAGTGCGACGGTTGTGGTTTCAATCCACACTTCAAGAAACGTAATCATAAGCCAAACTAATGAGCTAGATTCAAAAATTCATCTTTAAACGTTGATTTATAAAATATGATTTTTCTCATTTTTTTTTTATTTTAAAATTATAAATAAATAGAGGTCGTTGTAGAGTAGCCGCAGATTTTGTGACTGTTAAAGTGACGGTTGTGGATGGGATTCCTGGGAGTCGGAGATTGAATTATTTTCATTTTCTCATTCTGGTAAATATACAAGATTGAGCAGTTCTCGGGGAATGGAGTGCCTTATCACTAAATTCCCTCTGCCTAACCTACTAAAGATATATGTATAAGTATATATTAAGTACAACTGTAAACTTCGATGTATGAAATAAAATAAAAAAAAATTACAATATTTTTTAAGATATTCGAAAGATATGAAAAACGTAATGAATCGACATTACAAGGCTTATATTTACAGTATATTATTCACGCTCCAGACGAAGGGGGGAATGCTTAATATCAGCGATTACATAAGCACCTGATTCACTTTTATATCTTTCAGCTTGGTGGTCATGAAACGTGACGGTCGTGTGTTTGATTTCCACTGGGGGAATTAATTGTTTAATATCATAACGCTCACATATACTAAATTGCTTACTTAATTAAAATTACTGAATAAAGCATTTAATTACATTAAATATTTTCAAATTCCTCACTCTAACTCTTTTCTCAACAAGGCAAAGCAAGGCGTTGAGTTCCGCCACTCAACACGCAATACGCAATTGGGCTAAAAGTGGTGAACGAAGTGTCTCAACACTAGATTCCCACCTTGTTATATGTAGGATACAGAGGGAGGAGGGAGAGGAGGGAAAACCTAAAGTAAAACAAAATAAAAGAAAAATGTACAGTACAAGAATATGTAAATTCTTTTTCATAATAAAATATCGCATTAGCCTAACATGTCACGAGAGAATGTTTTCGGCTAAGTACTGTCGTATGTAAGTAACATACTCGTATCATTAGAGAAAGAACATGAGTCTCGTTATATTTGGTATTTTAAATTGTTTAGGCGCATTTCTTATTTGTTTTTTTATCTCCAGAGTAGAAAAATTCTAATATTATAAGAACAGTATTCTCAAGATTATTTTTTACAGGTCCATGATGCATCCAGGTTAGGGAAAAGGAACCTAGTGTTAAGATATTTCTCGCGATCTCCACGCATTGCCCAATTTTGGAGACAATGCGTATGGGGTGTTGAAACTTGATACCACGCTTTGTTATGTTATCAAAATATAGCGAGAAAATATAAATAACTGACTTTCACGAGTGGGCATTGAATACACAACCTACGCGGAAGACCGTCTTCCTGCGCTGCAACGGTTCTAATGGGTCGATAAAAATATTTATGTCAAAATAAGTAGAAGTTCTTCAAACTATAACATGGGTTTTTTATTAGAATTTTTATATTATAGAGTATGGCAGATTGATAAGGAGATTGATACAGGTGATAGAGAACTCTACGAAAGCTTTCTCTTGACTATGATATAAATCAGCTTCACGCTGTGCATACAGCAGTGTAGGCAGAAAAACCTAGTATTAAGACGCTCCGTTCCCCACTTTCTGCCGATTTTTTCCGAGGCAATGCGTGTTCAGTATCGGAATATAACGCCGGACTTTTGCTTTGGCACCAGAGCGAAGAAAATGAAAATATAAAGAACTAATAATTGATTCCCTTCAGTGGGGATGGAACCCACAACTGTCGCATTCTAGTCACACCCTTGCGTCCCTGCGCCACGACGGTCTGAATCATAATATATGGGGTAAACATAGTTGGTAATGACCTCCTCTATCATTTGTACCAGCGTGTCTATCGATCTGCTAAGTCACCATGTATTTATAGTTGTCCTTTTCTTGGTAAAGAATTTACTTATTATAAGTTTTAAATCAATGTAAAATAAGGTAGTACAGTTAAACAAAAAATAAATCAATTTTGAATAAGATTTTTGTTGGGTTTTTTGCTTTTTTGTTTTACGTTTTTGTAATAAATTTCCAACCCTCAACATGCAATATCTTGCATAAGCTTTTTAAGCTTTTCCATTATGTTACTTTTTACCAGTATATGTAGACTCGTATGTATTTTAAGTGTAATGAGGGTTTCAATAGTACAAAAATAATAAATTTCATTGGTATACGTACATGTTTTAATATTCGAAGCGGGTAGGGGTTTTCATATTAATATTTACATCTTAATAAAGTATGTATGAGCGAGTGCGCCGCTCAAAACGAGAAAGTATTGGGTAATATTTAATAGATAAAAGGTAAAAAGGGAGAAAAATGACTTTAAAAATATATATACCTACTTATGTAAATGCATAAATTTAAACAAAAAAAACTTATATATTATCCACACCACCTGGATACGTGGTACCCCACTACGTTGCGGTTTCGTAGTAATTTCCTTCCAGGCGCCACGAAACTGTAGAATGGCCTATCCGCGGCAGTGTTTCCAGGTCGATATGACATGGGTACCTTCAAAAAGTGCGTCTATCTCCACCTTGGCACCTAACTCCTCTGGTTTTGCACGGGGTCGTGGGCGGCGGTAATTACTTACCATCAGGTGACCTGAACGCTCGTTTGCCTTGTCCTTTTTCTATAAAAAAAGTTGTAGAAAATAATATTTAAAAAAAAATTAAATAATAAAATAAAAAAATAATTAGTGAAATTATTGATCGAGCAATTGCAGTGCAGAGGCATAAGCATGTGACTGTAAGCGCGACAGTTATAAGTTCGATTCCCATTCGGGGAAATGAATTATTATTTATTAATATTAGCATTTTTTCACTCTGGCAACAAGGCAGTTTATCACGGCAGAAATAATGTTAAAATGCAACACATAACCTCTATTTATTATTATTTTTTAGCTTTAAGACATATAACAAGAAATTTAATAAGGTGAACTATTATTTGACAGGTTCACAGACTGTGTATAAGTTGTTTTATATGAGCATTCAATATATTCTAAAATACGAGTATACCTTTTGCTTTGGATTTAAGGTTGATTTTACACTAAAAAGGTATCTCGCATATTGACAAGTTCAAGCTTGGTGAAGCATGATTTGAGAAATACTGTAACCGTTGTTCGTTACTTTACTCTATATTTATTTAGTTGAAATAATGTCAAAGCTCCAAACTTTACAATAGGCTAGAGAGAGGGAACCTAGAGTTTTTTCGACATAGTTGATGGCGAAACTCAACACCACGCTGTGTTTTGTTAATGACAATAATTCATTGCCCCGTATAGGATTGAACGTATAACTTTTACAGTCATATAGTACGATGAGAAAAAGGAGAAATATATTTAAGTATATTTTTTGTTTCATTGCAGGTACACGCATCCTCCTCATAGATCCGTAGTCCCGGATACACAAAGAGAACCTTGTGTTAAGACACTACGTTCACCTGTTTCCTTCCAATTTATAGACATTGGGATGGCAGGTATGAAATTCAAAATCGCGCTTTACTTTCCTAGAGGCTGGTAAATAAAATAAATCGCCATATCTAAATCGAACCTACATTCAATGCGTATTGGACAATTCCCTATTGTGCCACGATGTACCATATTTTTATACATTGTGTATCAAAGTAGTAGAATCGTTTTAGCTATGGTTAGATAGAATGGTGAAACCGGATAATGTAAATGAATTTTAATATGCATATAAGAAGGGATCCATTTAGGCTATACCTACTTGAATGGCAAACTACAGGCACTGATAGTCGATAGACGGTAAAACTTGTATTCTTACTTTTTAGAATTCCGTTCCTGAAAAGGACAAAACGGAACCTGTATTGCCCATCTGTCCCTCTGTCAAGAGCATAATCTGGAGATCGCGTGAATGTATCGATCTGAAATTGGTATCAAATATTGAGGTCTACGGCTTTTTGGAGTCAAGTCAACACAATCAAAAGCTACGAGCGCTTATACATAGTTTTTGTACTCTATGGGGTGCTAGATATAGATATATTTCATAGAAAAACATCATTCATTACAAGAACAACTACAACATAATTGTAGTACGCATCATACAAAATGAGTGTTTATGTTTGTCAACTTTTATAAATTGAGCTTCCCAATGGCGTAAACTCATTGAGACCCCCCCCCCCCCTCTATTGTTGACTATCCGAGCGAATTGTAACTTGACAGGCTACATGAAGTTTCTTATACGCATGTTACAGATTACTTAAGTTAGCATAGCTTAGCATCTAACATTTAATAAAAACTTTTTGAAGTTTTTTTTCACATTAAAGAAATTTAATCTTTTTTTATTGGCTTTACGCTGTATTCTACATACAGCGAAGTAAATACAGGGAACCTATTGATAAAACACTCCATTCTTCACTTTCCATCTCATCTCCTAGTCGGAATCAAACCCATAATCATCGCGTCGCGACCCCTATACGGCGGCCTCAATTTTTGTATTTTTATTAATATGTTTTACATAAAATTCACGATAAGCATTTAGGTTAATTGCCAATAATTATTGTTAGATCAACAATTGGGACAAGCTGCTTATCGTTATGACAGATCTATATTGTATATACGAGTACAATACATAAGTATTTATCAATATTAGCTTAATTTAAATAGGTATTTAAGCATTCAAGCATATTGGTTAACATTTTTCTTGTGTCAAAATAAAATATGATAGAGAGAAATTGAAGGATAAATTGACTGCGACTGTAAATGCTACAGGTTGTGGGTTCGATTTCCACGCAATGCCTCCGGAATTCAACACAAAGCGGAGAACTTTGCATAAAAAAAAAAAAATAAGTAACCATTATAATTTAGTTACATTAAAACTTTGTATATGAAGAGTTGCTCGAGATGAAAAAGTTGCGGTTAAAAATTGTATTTTTTGAGCTTCACGTTGTATCCCGTACATAGCAGAGTAGGCAGAGGGAACCTGGGAACCTAGTGTTAAGATACTGTTCCGATTAAGACACTTCTGTTTCACGCTGAATTTTCGAGGTACTGCGGGTTAAGTGGCGGAACTCAACGCCGCGCTTTGCCTTCATACCAGAGTGAACCTTTAGTATATGTACATGAAACATAATTTACCTGCAACTTAGGCGAAGGGCGTCATTATTAAACAAAATTCTTCTAAAAGTTCTTTCAAATCCTTATTCAGAGCAATCACTCAAAAAAAGACAAGCAGATGTTTTTATTGTTATTCACAAAAGAAACATCTCGATTGTGATCTTTAGGCTCGAGATAAAAGCATTATTACTGTTTTTTTTATATGACTTATGATTTTTATATTTCTTATATATACTAGTGACCCAAACGGGGTTCCGGCCGCTTAAACTAATTGTTATATTACAGGCAAATTATGATAAATATTTCAATAAATTGCAGCGAATGCAGAATAATATTCTGATATATTTAAGCAATATTAAGCAAAAATTTACGGAACGGGTTTAAGCGAAGTTTCATTTAAACCCGTTTCATAAATTTTGCGTGAAAATTGGCATAAAAAACCATACTGCAACCTCTAGGTATGAATTTTTTTTCATGTTATTTTTATTTTAGGTTCAGTACCTTAAAAGTTTAAAATGGAAACCTTATAAGTTCACTTTCTGTCATAGAAGATTATGACCTGGTTCCCCTGGTTCTGGGAGAAACGATTATTGTTTCTCTCATTTTCCTTCTCTGGCATTAAAATCGCGGTGTTGAGTTCCGTCACATTGCGTGCCAAATGGTGAAAATTGAGCAGGAAATGGGGAATGGAGAGTCCGAATACTATTTATTACATTAATTATTTTTCTCACAACACGTCAGTCTCATTTTGAGGCTAATTTAAATAAACTACCCTCATACATAATTGTTATGAATTTTAACCCCTTTAAAATGAATTAAAACTTTCAGGACATAACATGACCCTTTTTGTTAAGCACCTTTGTTTTAGCTTCCATACAATTCTGTATTAAAATTACAAAACTCCTGTATATTATACTCAGTTTATTTTATGATTCCATTAAAACAGATTTATTTAGATTTAAGGCGTCACAGCGTCTGACTGTGGAGGTTAAGGATTCGATTCTTATTCGAGGAAATTCTTAATTTTAATTTTCTCTCTTAGGTAAGAAGAAAAAGCGTGGCCATTAAACAAATGGCGTTGAAAGAGTAAGGAAAATACAAATCATAACTATTTCCAACTGATTGTCATCAGAAATAATTAGTCTTGAGTTATTTAGTTTTGTGAAAGACCGTTTCGTCAGGATTTAATTAAAAATATTTGCGATGGTATTTTGAAGCCAAGTATTATTGAAACCTCGTTTTTTACATTTCTCCAACTCTTGAAAAGTTGCGATGCACACGACTTCCCATTCCCGATCCCGTGCTAGTAATCCTGGAACACGTCAGAATGGAAAACAATGCGGATTACCTAGATCTCGGTAGTGAAAGCTAAGCATAGCTTGCTTTCTTAACACTAGTTTCCATTTGATTACTCTGCAACATGCAGCATGAAGCTAAAAAATCCAGCATGTAATAAATGAATCACGGCCCAAATTATAGACTCCAGTACTCTATATCATCCTTGTCGAACTTTCATATAAACAACATGCTGAGATACATAATTTGAGTCCTGATCTTATCAAGTTACGGCGAAATTCTTTTGTTATCGACCAGAATCTAAGTTGTTTTTCCAAAAATGGGATGATTGTGGGTTTGAAACCAAATCAGAGGAAGCGGCAATTGGAATATATTTTAATTACTTTCAACTTACTACTTCGGTACTAATTGTAGAGACTAATTTGGTAGCGTAGTGTTAACTTTCTCCATTCAGTACGAAGTGTTTCCGAAATTGGAATCGAACAATGGGAAAAAGAGAAAGAGGAAAACCTCACATTGAGTTTATTTTAGGAGGTTATTTTAGAAAAGAAAATAAAAATAGTATCAATGCAAAAAAACAAAATGAATTCAAAATTATGACCCAAATTATAGCATTCAGATCAACGATTTACGTACACAATGCTTCATATGAACGTGTCGAATTTTAATGTATGCATTAGATACATGTCGGTAACCTTCCACAGCAATTTGTAGGAGCGGAGACATCGTTGTCGTAATGACGTGTGAATAGAAGAGATTATAGTTAGTATTAAACTTTGGGGTGAAAATTAACTGTTTGGGTAAAGTTTTGTTATTTCAACTATAGTGTATAGCGTTTAAAAGAAGAGATATAGTGATGAACCTGTATGCTAAGTAGTTTCTGAGATTAGCGCATTCCACCAAACTTAAAAATTATTTGGTTCTATAGTATTAAAATAGAAGTGTAGATCAACAAAGAGAAAAAAAAGTTAATTAAAAATAACAAATACGAATACATAATAATGAGAACGTGCGAAAAAAGTTTCATCTCAAATTCCTACAGCAATTCAATTCGATGAAAGTTGAAAGCCACTCTAATTTCACAGTTCTTTTTTCATAAGACATAATTATGATAGGATAGAATTAACACGCCATTCTCACCCTTATTGCTGTTCATTAAAATATAAATTTCTTTGAAAACAATCCCCCAGAATAGATGTTCAAGGGAACTGAACAAAATGTCATTAGTCTCATTTTCCTGCCCACTTTGATGGCATCTGAGTTAGTTTAGAATATTCAGAAGTGACCTAATTATATTAAGATACCAATGTCTTTACAAACTCATATAATTAGAGTAAATTATATTTTTTTATTTCCTTGTCAGTCAAACGTGGCGATGAAATTCGGCACTGAACACGCAATTCCTGAAAATTTGGCTTTGATTCTACCTACCCTGTTATCCAAGAAAAATTCTGAACTCCTTCACTTTATATTACTAATTTAAATATAAGATATTATTTAAAAAATCTTTTTAAAAACACGCTTTCGAGATCTTTTGATGTATTATATTTTACAATTCAATCCCTTTTAATATGATACACATACAAGGTGTGTTTTGCAAACATTTGTAATCCGCCATCTTGTTGCGACAGCCATTTTATATTTACAACAATATTGATTATATATAATTTCGTTATCATCAGAATTGAAGTCATAATCTAAATTCCAGCAACATTGGAAAGATGGCCAAATAGAGTTTGTTAGAATCACCTACACTTACCCACCTACCAACAAAGCAAGTTATTAAATAACAGTTTGTAAAAACAAAATATTTTATAATACATATATTTTACTAAGAAATAAAACAAGCCCAAAACATTTAATATTAAAGACAGCCAAACCAAGAAGGTCAAGGCGTAAGATAACCTTATCAACAGTAACCCTGCTTTATCGGCATATTCTATTCTTTATGGGGTTGTTACGATTTTCCATAAAGTTTACCCTCTGTTGTTAGATCTTGAGCTATTTACATACTGCAGTTTTACTTGATTTCTTAGTACTTGGTTGGGCTACGTCTACAGACAAATGAATGCTACCCCCAAGGCACTTCCAAAGCCCACTTTCTGTCAAATTCTCGAGGCGTTGCATGTTGAGTTCCAGAACTTACGCTTGGTACAGTAGCCACCTACCTACGCAAAAGACCTTCGCAAAAGACACACAGACAGAAATTTTAATGCAAAATATTTTCTATTTCACTAATAATTCATATATGCTTTAAAATCACTTAGGAGCGTATAGTTTAATTGGCTAGGACGCTTGGATGAATTCCAAGTTTTGCATTTTTATTTCAGAAATTCTAGTTTTTTGCTGTATAACTTATCCGATATAGGGCTGATAGGGAGAGCCTAGTATCAAAACAATTTATTACCCACTTCTCATTATTTTATCTACACGCTTTATCCCGCAAATAGAGGGATCTTGAAAGCCTAGTGTTAAGACAGTCCGTTCACCGCTTCACATAGAATTCTTGATGCATTGTGTGATGGGTGACCCAACTCAACAATTCGCTTTGCCCAATTACAGGAGAGAAGAAATAAAAATATCTAATATTTCACCCGAGTGAGAATCGAACCCACAACCGTGAATTTACAGCCTCAATCTACATCAACACCGCGTCTTGTCTTTCTAGATCGAGGATATGATCCATTCTCATTCTTAATTTCACTTTAGTATAAACGTCTAATATCATGTAATAATTGCTAAATAAATTCGGTTTAAGATCTTTGTTGTTTTATCAGTTAATGCTAGATAAAATTGAACTTTAAAACTTAAATCATAAAGTCTAAAATAAAGTATGAGCTAAATCGATTTATTCTTGTTATAAAAGCTATTGTGCGCAAAGTAATTTTCTAAAATGCCTTAGAATTTGTAAAGGTGTTTTGTGTTTGCTTCTTCAATTTTAACCGACTGCGGATGGCTTGAAATGTGTGTTGAGTTTAACTATAGTTTTAGATCTTACTTATTTCCTTCTTACTTTTTAGCTTTACACAGAATAGTATTTCTAAATAATTTACGTAAAAGACATTAAGTAAATAGAGATGTGTTAGAAAACTTTGCCCCGCTTTACAGTTTTTATTTGTTAAAAGAATGAACCTCCAGCTATCGCGTTTATAATCTGATCCTGTTCCACTGCGCTGCCACCTATAAAAAAAATATAATGTGTCTTAAAGAAATTCATTACTGAGTGACTGACAGACAACGAAGTCCTAAAATCACGCGAACGACGCTGAAGTTTGGTATTTAGGGAGAAAGGGGAGTACAAACAGAGTTTTCTCCCAGATTTGAGGATTTCCCTTTTTTATTTGGATGTAACATATTTCTCGCAAAAGGACGGTCTGACAAAGTTGCGGGCGGCTACTAGTGCAGACAATGATGTAAAAAATTTAATATTCCTGTACTATATAGGTATTCCTCTCTTGAACGTCAAGCGCGCTCGTGCATACAATATTTCGATTTAAATATTAAACAGTACTTTGCAATGTTTTATGCTACTTATTTATTCTTTTACCCTTTTTGATATTGCTTCGAATAATTACAAATAGCCTTTTTGTCTAGAGATCGGATTTGTTTTTCAGTTTCACGCTATATCCCGCATGTAGCAGGATAGGCAGAGGGAATTCAGTGTCGAGTGGCTGAACTCAATCCCCGCTTTGTCTTGTTACCAGAGCGAATTAATAAAAATATAAAAAAAATAAAAAATAAATAATCTTCACGCTGTATCCCGCACACAAGGTAGGCAGAAAGAACCTTGTGTTAGGTCACTCCCTTCCGCACTTTTCTGCGAATTCTGATGGTATTGCGTGTTGAGTGGCGGAACTCAACGTCACGCTTTGCCTCGACATCAGAGCGAAGAATTGAAAATATAAATTTAAATAAATATTTCCTTTCCTCGAGTGGGGATTGAACCCACAACCAAGAACTTTAAGAGTAGTCTACTTTCCCTCTATATTTCCGTTAAAGTACCGTAAAAATCTATTAACCTTTTTCTGAGATTTGACAAACAGAAAGACACACAGACGGACAAACATTTTAAATTTATTTGTTTGTATTTTAGCATCATGTATATTATTTACATGTGCTTGAAAAAACAAGGTTATTTTGAAATCACAGACAGACATTTGAATTTTATTTATATAGACGTTCATACGCATACTTATATTATCGATATATAAAAATACATTCAATTCGCTTAATTAAAATCATCAATATTTAAATATATGCAAGTAGACTTTTATTTAGATTTTTTATATTGAAACGTAGTCCTCTACAGTAATTAATAAATGCAGATAACTTTGGGTCTAATTAATAAAAGGGCGAGCTGAGTAAAGTTAGATAATAAAAGAAAGGTTCCGTAGAAAAATGTATTTAAATAAAAATAATAGCAGTTTCACGATTGTATTCATGTATAACAGAACCTAATGTTAAGAATTCAACGCGTCGCTTTGTCTTGTTACCAGAGCGACGTTGTCATTACTTTTTCTAGACAGGTAGTGTTACGAGCCACTCTGATTGTTTAGCTTCACGTTGTATTTCACACATACCAGTATAGCAGGTATAACCTGGGAACCTAGTATAAAGACACCCCGTTTTCATTACGTCACTTCTATTCTCCATTTTCCGTCAAATTGAATGGAGGAACTCAACACTGAGCATTGTTTCGGTACCAGAGCGAGAAAATGAAAATATATATGTTTTTTTCAATTGAGATATTAATTCGCCACGATGGCTTCTCTTTTTTACAACAATATTTTTAATAGAGAACTCTAAAAAAAAACGGATATCCGTCTTTGTGGTTAGGGCTAATTAATACTTGTTAGATTCAAAGACAAGAATTTATTCTTGTCTTTTAGAAAAGCACTTTAGTGCTTTTCTTTTTTGAAAGCTATCTGATAAGTTAAAGTGAATATTGATAAATGTGATGTCCTTCTTTATAATTAGCTTTTGCTCGCGGCTTCGCTTAGCTAAAGTCGAAAAAAAATTATGACTTTTGACGCATTGGGTTAAATAAATAAATAAATCAGATTCACGTTGTATCCCGTACGCAGCGTAAGCAGAGGGAACCTAGGGCTTAAGACACTCTGTACCCCACTTTCTGTCAAATTCTGGAGGCAATGCGTTGCGGAATTCAACGCCGGATTTTTGCCTTGGTGCCAGAATTTATGCCGAAAATAATATATCGCAATAACATTTGTAGCACATAGCTCTATTTATGTCGAACATAAACCTTATGACACAATTAAACACTTTAGTTAATGGAAGACTTTGTCGCTGAGATTTATGATCCGGCACGTTGTAATAAACTTACAATGCTTATGAGTTCTGTTACTTTTTACCCGACAAAAGATGGTAAGGAAGGTAATGTGTTTATATGTTAAATTGTAACAAAAAAGTGTGAAATAAGAAACAAACGTGTAAACGCGACAGGTTGTGGGTTTGATTCTCACTCGAAGAAATTAATTATTTAATATCGTTATATAATTTCTTCGCTCTAATAACGTAAGTATGGAGGTGTCTTGATGGGAATACAGTGCCTTAACAGTAACTTCCCAGCGTGATATTAAATACAGCGTGAAGAAATTCTTACTAAAATAGGGAAATAGCAGAACTAAAGTCCAGACAATAAAATTTACGGGCAACGACTGTAATGCATAAAATAATAATGGAAATAAGCACACAGTAATAGCCACATCAAAATAATATTATATTTTACGAATTCGTCATTTTGGCATATTAGTTAGTAATTTGTATATAATGTAGGTATACATTATACTAAAAATATCTTTTGATTATAAAACGACAGTTGTGGGTTCGTTTCCCAGTCGAGGAAAGAAATAATTTCAAATTCTAATAAAACAAAAGGGCGGTGGCAGTCAAAGCCGCTTAAAAATTGTATAGTGCATGGGATCGGAGTGTCTCAACACTAGGTTCCATCAGCCTTCCCATCTTAAGTATATATGTAGGATACAATGTGAAGACAAAAAAAAATCGTTTCGTAAAGTCTAGAACATGAAACGTGTCAAACTACATTATTTACACAAACTGATTTTAAATTTTCATGGCATCGTTCCAGACAGCGCATAAATCATTTAAGTTATAAAATATTTTGTACAATACTTTCTATTTACTAATATTGGTAAAGTTTAAGCAAATGACGATGGCGCCTTCGTGGCGTATTGAATGCATATAATATTAAAAGAAATAGATTCGATTTTTTCTGGCATTTTGTTCTCTGATAACATATATTTTTTAAATAATAGTGGCGCAGACTAGCGCGACAGAATGTGAGTTAGATTACCATTTGGGGCAATGAATTGTTATTTATTAATATTCTGATTTCTTTGCTCTGGTACCAATGCGAAAGCGGGGTGTTGAGTTTCGTCACTGAATATGCAATGCCTAGAAAATTCAACAAAACGTAGAGAAAGGCGTGTCTCAATATTAAGTTCCTTCTGCATACTCTGTTTTAGAAAAAAAAATAGTTTTTAAATAATAGATCAAATATGACTTTACGACACTCATGGCGCAGACAAACGCGACAGGTTGTGAGTTCGATTCTCACTCGGTGCAATAAATTATTATTTATTAATATTTTGTTTTGTTCACTCTGGTACCAGTACAAAAGGAGTTGTGCATAGTCCGACACTACAACACGCAATAATTCGCCGGAAAGTGGTAAATGAAAGTGCAAGTGTCTTAATGGGAACGGAGTGTATTAACATTAAGTTCTCAAGTAAAGTAAAGTATATTTTAACTTTCCCGTTACGGTAAATAACGAATTAACCTAAATCCTGTAGTCCACACGGGTGATCATTTCGTATAATAATCACGCTTCACGCATCTGTGACCTCAAACAAACTTTCAACAGACATTTCAAAGTTTCAAAAAAGCTTTTGAAACGTGGAAATCCGCAATTTGACATTACAGCTTATTTTTAAACTTTCTTTATCTCAAAGTTTGTATTTTTTATTGTTATTGGAATAGTTTTTTCAATAATTTGTTAATATAAAATATTTGTTTATTATAATTTGTTTGCAAGCATTTATTTAATTAATCTATGATAATGTTACAAAAATCGCGGCGGCGGGAGGTCACTGGTGTGGTCTGCGATCGCAGGATACCGCCCAAACTCAAAGGTTTGATATACAAGAGCATCATCCGACCGGTTTTTTTATACGGCAGTGAATGTTGGCCAACACTATCTCGGCACACTCAGGAGCTTCGCGTCACGGAAATGAAGATGCTGAGGTGGATGTGCGGCGTAACGCGGTCTGACCGCATACACAACACGTTTATTCGAGGTAGTATTGGAGTCCGTAACGTAGCGGATAAGCTCCAAGAGCGTCGGCTGAGATGGTTTGGCCACGTTACGCGCCGGCCTAAGAACTACGTGGGATGCAAGTGCCTTGCTATGACAGTCCCTGGAGTGAGACCTCTCGGACGCCCAAGAAAGCGCTGGTTGGATGTCGTGACGCAGGCCATGAGAGTCAATGGTCTAACCACCGAGGACGTTAAAGACCGTGCAAAGCGGAGTAGGCTGAGCAGGAAGGCAGACCCTGGCAATAGCCGGGATAAATGCCAGGATGAAGAAGAATGTTACAAATATGTTCTTGATAGCTGTAGGCTATGGCTTAAAGACATTTGGAGTAAGGAGACATGGTAGCAAGACAAAGTGCGACGTTGAGTCTCTCCACTCAATACGCTAATGTCTTGGAAACTTGGGTGAACTGGGATGCAGGCTTTCATACTGGCTATGAAGCTTAAAAATAATAAAATATATTTCTCTTTTTAATTTTTATTTAAAGTACCAAGAACATAATTAGGTATAAATTATAAATTATGCTTTGACTTTCCTAGTAAAATATTAAATCTCCTAGTATCAGTAGTTACCATAAGGCTGTATTCCTTAAATAAATCAGATTCACTATGTACCCCGCCCTATAGCAGGGTAGGCATAGGGAACCTAGTGTTAAGACACTTCGTTCCTCACTTTATGCTCAATTTTCGAAACATTGCATGTTTAATGTTTAAGTCCCATCTTAACGCCGCGTTTTACCTGGCGGAATGTAATAATTAATTTTCTCAAATCACAATCGAATCCACAACCATTGCATACACTGACCCGCAAAGCCACGATGGCCTTTATAACTTTTGTTTTAAATTTTAAAGTAACTCAAGCCGTCCATCATATTCCTTTATTTTATTTTTTGCTTCAACCAAAAAGAGATGAGAGTATAAAAAAACTTCGTATAAAGTTATGACCGAATTGAAACTTTTGCTTTGGGACCAATTAGTGAATTTACTCAGGACTTAGTAATTTTGTTTGAATATACTACTGTATCTTTATAATGTACGTCTAAAGATGAATATATTATCTTTTTTTCCGCATTTAGTAGAGAAGACAAATCGAACCTAGTGTTCAATCACTCCGTTCCCCATATAACGTAGATTTTCAAGACAATGCTTATTGAGGGATGGAACCCAACGCCGCGCTTTGCCCTGTTGCTAGGGCGAGGAAATGAAGATAGTTAATTGAACCGAATGAGTAAGAATCGAATGTCGTGCTTACACACGTTAATTGTTATTTTTGTCGAAGAGCAAGTTACTAGTGTATTGTGTTATATTATAATGCGGCTTGAATTCAGGCGGAAAACGGAGAGAGGAGTGAATTGGGCACTAGGTTCTCTTTAGTATACTTATATAGTACTTGCTAATTTCTTACTGTTGAAAAAAAAAGTTGGTCAAATCCAGTTCATATTTCATAAATGAAATACCTTTTTTAAGTAATAATTTGTAAAAACGTTATAACAATAAACTTCAAAATATAAACAAAATAAATTGTACTAAAACTTTTCCAATTTTCGTAATTATTTTTACATAATTATTTTTCCAGGTCTGTGTGTAACTTTCTGAATTATAAAGTTACAACTACTGAATATTTTTTCCAGTAGGTACGCACCTGAATAAAAACTCAATAGATAAATCAGCTATTAACTAAGATTTATTAACAGCTTTTATTTTAAATAACAAATATAACAATTTTGTGAATTGTGTACGTCTCAGCTAAGGGGTCTAGGAGGATACGCCTAAAGATATCTTCAATGTATATCGAGAAAATAAACTTTTACGTTAAGGGTTGTAACCCCCATAATTTCCTCATTGTAAGGGTTAGGGATATAAAATTGGATGGGCATTATTTTAAACGAAAAAAAGACCATTTGTTAGGAGTCGGTGCAATTTTTATATGCTTATCCCACTTTCAGCTACAAACTGTTATCCGCATTTAGCAGCATATTATTTTGAAAGCGTATTTAGTTTAATAATTTAATATAAAGTAAGAAATCGGAAGCGGTTAACGTTTAAAAGAAAACACGATGAAAACACATATCGTCTATATGTTTCTAACGTATTCCCATAGAGATTCTACCTAATTGCAATAAGTGATATGTATGACTCAATAACAATACTTCACATTAGATATCTTCCAATCAGGGCCGTCGCCTACAAGTAATTACCTCCGATTGACACAATTCCACTGCTCTACCCTCTACATCTCTATCTGTATTCTCTACATCTACCCTCTTTTACACGAGTATGCTGACATTAGTTTAATTAAATTGCATTAGACCCATCAAAGTTTCTTAAACGTAAATACAAATTATTGAGAGGCACTCGATTTTTGATATTATCGTTAAAATTGTTTTGAATTCATCAATCACACTGATTGATGGGTGACAGTGTACCCAGTGTGACCCAGTAACAGGATATAATATAATAATTATATAACCGTAATTGCTTAAGTCTTTAGCGTTTAAAGAAATTTGTAAAATAAACCAGCAGGAAAATTTTACCTATTATAAAAATTTTGAAAGTTTTATACATTTTTATTTAGTAAAACAGTTTTTTTTAGACTTTTTTAGACTGTACTCTACTCTACTATCCCATAATTCAGACTAGATGGACACAACTTAAATGTAAAGTAAATAGACACTGAGACCGTTCTCTCGTATAGACAGACAGTATTTAGTCGTGTGTTCCCGGCTTAGAATAGGATCACCCTGGTACTGGTGGTGTCGTAAGGGGCGACTAAAGTACGAGTGGGAGAGTCACGCCACCAGGAATGGCGACACTCATGGGCAGACTCGACCGGATAATTACCATCCCCGGCATTTAAAACCGGCGTGAAGTAGTGGCTTTATGCCACTTTTTTTTTTAATTACTTATCTCGTATTGACTAAGGAATGATATGTTGTAGCTTATTTTCACCATTATATATTATTTAATTCGAAACAGTAGTTTTTGAGATTAGCGTGTTCAAGAAAACTCTTACACTTTATTATAATATTATATCGTTGTAATTTAGGATTTTTTTATTCAAGTGGGAAACAACCTATCGCGTTTACTTTTACTTGTGCCACACGAGTAGTCTCACTTATAAGGCTTAATATAAATCAATCAAAGCTATTATTAAAAATATCGATATGAGGCAATCACTTACTGTAGAATTATAACTGTATCCTCAAGAATAATGTAGAATTATAACTATATAATGTAGAATTATAACTGTATCATCAAGAGACACTCTCCATTTCCGACTAAATCACTATATTGCTTAGTGAGTGGAATTTAACATCGCATTTTGTCTTATGATTTTTACATAAATATTTCATCCGAATTAGAACCTACAACCATTATACATAGTTAAATACTAGTTAGTTGAGGTACAAGACCTTTAGTTTGATCGATATCATTATTTTCATGTCTTTCACTATTAAAGCGACATTTGAGTGAAGCGGGTGAAGCATTGAGGAAGATTGATGGGATCAAAGTATGTTATAAAATGTAATATTAATCATGTCGTTGTGTATTAAAACCATAGTGACGCAATTGCAATGTTTGACTTTACAGAGGTTATAGATTCAATTCTCATTAGTGCCAATTATATATTTGGAAGTATTTTCACTTTCTTGGTGAAATTCCTTGGTCTTCGAACGCGGAGTTCATCTATAAATGATGAGAGTAGAAAGCAGAGCTTAACACTGGGTTTTCTGCCCGCATTGCTATATGAGATAGATATGTCAAGATAATTATATTATATTAAACTAGTCCTCGCCTGCAGCTTGCGTAGACTCTCCTACACTCCTTAACTTAACTACATGTCAAATACCAATATTTTGTTTTTTTAGTTAAGTAGTAATATTGACGCCTAGACTAAAATAAGTAACCCTATACTAAGAAAATAATCCCACCGTATAAGATTTTAAAGGGAAGAACTTAGAAGAACCTTGAACTCTAACCACTAGGAGAAAAAAAATCACTTTTTGGATGTTTTCTTCTTTATTTGTATTGAGTTCTCACTTTGATATCTCTCACTTCTACTGTTATTAAATTTACTAAAAAAATAACAGTACACCCACAGAAGCAGAATTCTCAGTTCTTCTTTTGATTTCGTTGACTGAGAAGTTTGATTTATTATGTGTTTCAAGATACCATAGTCTTGAATATTAGATTTTTAGCCGTGTGTTCCCGGCTTAGAATAGGATCACCCTGGTACTGGTGGTGTCGTAAGAGGCGACTAAAGTACGAGTGGGAGAGTCACGCCGCCAGCAATGGCGACACGCATGGGCAAACTCGACCGGATAATTACCACCCCTGGCATTTAAAACCGGCGTGAAGTAGTGACTTTATGCCACTGCGTTTCGCATTAGGTAATGCCGGGTTTCAGGGCCCAGCCACCCCAAAAGCTGGCAACGCACTTAGTAGCTCCTCTGGTGTTACGCGGTGTCGTGGGCGGCGGTGATCATTTACTATCAGGTGACCCGTACGCTCGTTTGCTATGCTTTTACCATAAAAAAAATGATATTCATTTTCAGTTTGATACCTCAACGCAATCTCGAAATAAATGGTCTCACAGATAGACGCGCAACAAAGTGAGCTTTCTCGTTTACCCTAAGAATAAGAATAGCAAGAACAAAACCCTGGTACGAGCACCCTCGTCCCATATGATTATCCGACTCTTGACATTTAAAAGTAATAAAATTTCGTTATAAATCTTTCTTTTTAGTTGAAAAATTAAATTCATTCGTCAAATCATACTGACGACGTCATCGTGGCCCTATCGGGATGTCAGTGTGAGATTTAAAGCTATAATATATTATGATTTGGATGTTTTTTTTTGGTTTTATATAGTATCTCTAGCGGGGAAGTCAGAGAGAACGGCAAAGGCTACGTTCTCTGCATACCACTTTCGTCTTATCCACTGTTATCAAGCTCTGCGTCTTATATGTCCTTCAGGGTTTTTACTTGATCTTCCTCCAGTCCATGCAATGTCTATATTCAGCGGAAAGTAAGATACGGAAGCGTCTTAATGGGAACGGGGCGCCTTAACTTTAGGTTCCCAGGTTACTTCTGCTTTGTGTAGGATAAAGCATGCTTAAAGTAATACTCAATGCTAAATTTAAAAAATCTATATTCCATATATTTAATTGTATGCATAGCTAACACAGGATGAACATAATCTCGTTCATTCTAGTTTAAAGCACGATCTGCTGGTTTGCTTTGGATTTAAAATGGGCAAAAGGTTTTCAATAGTTTACCGATTATTTGAATTTTAGTCGTATTTTAATTTTTTTTGCATTATCTCTAGTAATTATGAAAAAAAATATGATCCCTGATTAATAAATATCTTTTTTACAATTTTTCGCTCTGGTAACAAGATACAAGACAGTGTTTAGTTCAGTATCGACTACTAGACGTCTCAAGGGGGACGGAGAGTCTCAACTCTAGTTTTTCTCTCTATTCTACTATATGCGGGATGTACTGTTAGGTGAAAAAACAAAAAAAAAAGATTATATAATATATTCCCACGCATATATATTATATCTATATTAAATCCATTATTATTCTACCAACCATTTATAGGCACTGAAAATTGAACTGAGTGCAGCAGAGTGGCTCTCTACATTCTATTATTGCAATATGAATGGCGCTATCACAATGTCTGTCAGGGAGTAAACCCTGTAATATAACTATCCATGATTGCTAGTGGTGGGTATATCTGTAATTCTACACTAATATTATGAAGCTGAAGAGTTGGTTCGGCTTAACTCTCTTTTATGAGTCAAGGTAAGCACTTTAAACATAAAAGGGAGCCATTACTTGTTATTTTTTTTTCTGAAAGATCTCTCTTATTATATTTATAAATTGCTAATGTTCTTTCGCACTTGATAGCAGAGGAAATTATTAAATATTTCATTCCCCCGAGTGGGAATCGAACCTACAACCGTCTCGTTTATAGTCGCATACTTTAGCTGCTAATTTGATTCAGATGACTAAAAATAGTAGAATGTAATATACAATAGCCTGGATAAAACCTGTTGAAAATTGTACGAACCCTTGTCACTTAAATTTTTAAACCTTTTGAAGTGAAAAAGGTTCTAACAAAGAAATTAAACAGTAAAAACCAAAAATATATTCTATTTTCCGTTTTTTTTAAACAAAAAAAACATTTTATGTTCAAAATCGAGCTCCCGGTAACATCAAAGTAACATTCCCACGGACGGACGCAGCGATTACATGCCCTTTAATGAGGACAGTGCTGAAAGTTGAAAAGTAATAATAGCTTGAAATAATGACTTAGGGATTTTAGTTACGTTTAAATTATTTTGAAAGCGACGATGATAAATCTACCCTTCTACGGAATAGGCTAACGGAAGTGTCTTAATAAGAACGGAATGTTGTGATACAAGGTTCCCATATTCCCTCTGATCACCCTGCAATATGCGGGATACAGCGAGAATCTAACAAAAAATATATATTTGTATATATTTCATTACGAGGCTATCGCATGGGAGTGGAGCAGTGCCTGAATGTAATTGCCAAAAACTGTCAGTTCGATTCCCATTCGAGTGAATTCATTATTTGTCTGTCAACCCACTGGTAACAAGACAAACCACGGCATTGAGTTACGCCATTCAACACGCAATATCTAAATATAGAGCAGTGCGTGATGAATAGGGTATATTAACACTAGATTCCCTCTGCCTCCCCAGCTATATGCGAGGTACAGCTTAAATTATATAAGTACGAGATATAGGTATATAGATCCTACCTCTATACCTCGCGTTAAGACATGTTCATTTAATTTATAGAACAATTAGTACCCTTTGGAAACCCTCGTTGCCAAATACTTACTTCCAGGTATAGCGGTACCACAACATCAATCTTCTAGAATAATGGCTTATGTATAACATAAAACATCTGTACGAATTAATTGAAGTTTCTTTTTTTTAGTTTCACGCTGTAACTGTAAGAGGGTAGGCAGAGTTCACATGGAAACCATACCACCTGCATACGTGCCACTCCGCTACTGGGCGGTTTCGTAGGACTTTCCATCTACGCGCTACGGAACTGTGGAATGGCCTACCCGCTCAAGTGTTTCCAGGTCGATATGATATGGGTACCTTCAAAAAGTCCTCTGAGTGGGAGTCGATCCCGTTATTATACAACATCGGTTAATAACAATCCGTTTTCAGTCGCATCCTTGTACCCTTACGTGGTAAGTGAGGTACGAAATATCTTAAAATAATCCGTTTCGATAAACGGAATCTAATGTTAACATTAGGTTAGATCTATCTACATATATCTATACTACGTGTGAAAATATCTTTTTTACAAACATTATAGCATAAAAGCTTAAAGTATTAAAACATACACATATGTGACTCAACGTTGACATTCTTTGTGACTTAGGGTATTACAGCTATAAATTAAAAGGCGTAACATTGCTACAGTAATTAAGCTGGGAAATGTATGAAAATTTTTCATTATTATTTCATTATTGTTATTATAAACGGTTAAATTAATATTATTTTGTTTCTTTTGATCCTTTCTTTTAAAATAACGCATTAGCCAATATCTATTTTTAACCATTTGTAATCAATTGTCCAGAGATAAACGAGTAGAAAAACTTTCCGCTTTATCCTGAATATTCAGCAAGGTGGGTAGAGGAAAATGCTAAGACACTTCTTACCCCACCTTCCGCCTTATATCGTTTACATTGCGCGCAACTCAACACCGTGCCTTGTCTTGTTAGCAGAGAGCTTCTTATGCTACGACTAAAAGGAACGACAGGACGGATATTTGTGTAAACAGCTAGCAGCAGCTGCGGACACCTTCAGCTTGAGTGGTGGAAGTCAACGCCGCGATTTGTCTCGTTTTCGGAGTGAGGAAGTGTTAATATACAATATTTAATTTCTTCGAGTAGGAGTCGAACCCTCAACCCGTCGTGTTTACAGTCGCACGTTTGTGCCTCTGACTCCGTAACATTTTAACGATCCCAAATATTTATTTAAGCGTAGAGTTGAAAACAATTTACAGTTAAAATTAACGCAGAACGTTCCACTTGTATGAATTTCACGCATCCTGCATTGCGGATATCGGATGGCCACGTACGAATTGGCCATGCTGTCCTTACATCTGGAACAACCCGAACGAAATTACTATGAAACTTATATTGAAAGGATAGTTAGGAATATAGTAGAGAGGACTGTATGAGTGAAAACAAGATTGGGACTTCGATCTCCGGTCACAGAAAATGTTATATGAAAATTGTTTTCATTTTCAAAGTAAGCCGCGGGGTTGACCTCAATATTTCATCTACAATAACTTTAATGATAATTATAAAAAAATAAGGGTCATCGTGGCGTAGTAAGTTATTATAATTTCCCAACTCTAACGAAATAAAGCACGGCGTTGAGCTCCGCCTCTCAACACTCAATAAATAAATGAAAATGTGCGGAATGAAAAGAACGGAGTTATTTTCAGTCTTAAAATTTGGTGCTTCGAAAGTTTACATATGAATATTCTTATTACATAAATAATGTAAAGTAGTATAATTGTAAGTTGTATAAACAATATAAGGTAAATAATTTAAGAAGAAGAAAACCAAATATGTGGACTCTTAGGAATTAGATAATTATGCCTAATTCTAAACAAATAAAAACAGCTTCCAAATAATATTTTTCTTGCCATCTAATTGTTGATAAATTGCGTGTTTAATGGATTACACCGCCGATTGTCGCTTTTATTGCTTCAGATGTAAGGACAATCGTTACACTTCTTTAAATTTCTGGTGAGAGTGGGAAAATAAAAATAAGTCACTCCCCCCAGCAGGAATCGAACCTAGTACAATCTGCTCTCTAACAGTCCCATACAGAATCGAATTAAATAGTATATATATATATATATATATATATATATATATATATATATATATATATATATATATATATATATATCTGCTATTGTTTGCTTTTGGAATAGAAGGATTCGATTGGATTTTCACTGTAGGTAAAAGAATTATATTTTTGTTTATAATAAAGGAATATTCGGTGTGGAGGAAGCGAGAGAGCACTGTAGTATAAATATTTTCTTAATTATGCTGACCTGATGACGTCTTATAAATCTGCACACACGAAAAAATATTGTCACATTCTGCCTGAGCCGAGCGTGCCAGCGAGAGCGCGGCACAAGAGAGAGGTACGATCGGCCTAAGCGTCCATTGTTACTTGTAAATAATCACACAAATTATAATTTAGTGATATTAATTCAATTTATAAAAGTATTAATTTTTCATCAATGTTTTCTTATGATGATGTTATCATATAAAATTTCCCCCGTTAACCGACTATTCTTTAATTTCCTTTCTTCTTTAATTTTCTTTTAATTTTATTGAATTAAGCTAACCATGTGCTAAGACACTCAACCTTCCTCTTTGTATAAATGAACTTAAACATAATTATACAGCACAGTATCTTAAAATTAAATGATCAATTTGAACACGTTCTTTTAAACTACAATTTCTATAATTACAAAGAAAACTGAAGAAAGTTATTTTCATCTAATTGCAGATCGTGACCCCTAATCATGTTTTTCCCGAGCGGGGACGACGGCTAATAAACTCTTAATAAGTCCTTGTTAAAAGCTATTTTCTTTGCTTTATTGTATACTAGTAGTCGTCTGCTACTTCATTTTCATGAAAATTTAAACGTAAAATGGAAAATAGTGTTTTTCGCTAGTAAAATTTATGGGGTGGATACTGTCTGGAAATAACAAACGGAAGTCAAACACTCCACTACCCACCTTCGCCTCAATTTTCGAGACATTTCGTGTTGAGTTGGAGAACTTAATACCGAGCATTGAGACTTAAAGAAAGATTAGAAAAAATAAAAAAAACTCTATCCCTGAATAGAAACCACGACCATCTAATCAGACGCACTGCACTGCACCATGATGACCTCAACAGCGGTTAATTAACTCTTAACAGGTCCTTGCTAGAAGCAATTTGCTTTGTTTTTGTTTACATTTTTATACCAATTTGTTTTAAGAGTACTTCTGACGAACTTAAGTGGGTGCAAATCTAATATCAAAATATTTTATTCAAATATAATTAGATTCTAGTTCTTTATGGGGAAAAATATCGTATTGAAATTTTGTTAAAACGTTGAAATAAAATGGCGTCTTTTAATATTTAATAATTATTATAAGTATATAAATATATTAAAGTGTTAGAATAAAGCCTATATAGTCTTGCTCTACGAATGGACTATTTGTTAACAAAAATATTTTTTCAACTCGGACTACTAGTTCTGAGATAAGCGGGTTTAACCAAACAGACGCTTCAGTTTTATAATATAAGTAATGATATTTCTAAGCATGGATTTCGCTAGTGATTGCGGAAAACGATTATGGATTAAAATCTATACCATTGTTATACAGCTGAAGAATATGTTTCATTGAAGACGCCATTCGAAGAAACTAATTGAAGGAGCCTTCTTTAATTCAAAGGGATCGAACTCACTACCATCGCGACCACAGTTAACCTAGACTAACTATAACAAAAAGATTTTGATATTTCACAAGAAAAGTGGTTTCAGATAACCGCCATACATTTAGACGGCCAATTGAAGCGCGAATTTGACCGTCCCTTCAATTCACTTCTATGAATGCGAATTGAAAATTTGTATTCTATGTAACTTTATAGATCTATTTCTTTATATTTGTGTCTCTGAAGAATTTGTGGGTTAAAGTTATTTCATTGTAGTTTATAAATTTTGTTTTATTTTTATTACTTGTGTTTCGATAAACGGAATTTGATTTGAATCTGGCTAGAAGTCTAGAATCCCAAAATGCTATACAGTTATTTATTCAATTGAATATAATTGTTATTTTTTACTTTAGGTTCTACCAACTTAAGGCAATCCAGCTTATATGTAAATAAATTAGCTTCATGCTATATCCCGCACACAGCAGGGTAAGCAGAGGGAACCTAGTGTTAAGACACTCCCTTCCCCACTTTCTGCCGAATTCTGGAGGCATTGCGTGATGACTGACAGAACGCAATGCCGCGCTTTGTCTCGACACCTGAGCAAAATGGATATTTAAACGTAAAAAAATATTTCACTTCGACGAGGTGTGGGTTCGATCCCCCCACAACCGTCGCATTACAGTCACACCATTGTGCCGCTGCACCACGTCAACCTCAGCCAGCCAGCTTATGTGTATGAACACTAAATCAAAGAGAAAATCTCGAAAATAAGTAAAAATCTCGAAAATCAAAGTTTCTATTATAAGCAATGTTAGTTACAAAGTTTCCGAAAACAAAAGGAGTTCCTATTTTATATTATTAATTGTTCACTTAAAACGTTTTCCAAGTTGTCTGAGACGTGCTGGACTTTCTCGTTAAAGCTCTTTTGAACTGAACGCTAATATTGACTTTTGTTCTATATTTTTGGTAGCTTTTTCTTAAAGATCCTGTTTCCTTAAAGTTGTCTTTTGTTAACTGAAATAACTGATGCTTAATATAGTACTGTATTATAATTTAGAGGCCATCGTGGTGTAGTGGTGTAGGGGCTTGTAAATGCAATGGTCGTGGATTCCACCCACACGGCATCAGCGGAATGCTTATATTTAAATTATTTCCATTTTCCTACTGTGATATAACAAATAATATAGAACAGAATGTGGAGAAGGGAGTGTCTGAAAACTTGGTTTCCTCTGCTTACTACTATATACGGGGATAAATGATAAAGAGAAAGACGTAATACAACCGAATCGAAATCAAAAGCACAACCATCATCCTTGAAATTTGAAAAAAACTTTATATGAAAAAAAGAGATTTAAAATTAAATGCTGTTACCATAACCACCAAATAAAAGCCTTAAACGTTTGGTGACGACGTTTCTCATCGAGAAGCCACGTGACCTCACTCATGCCAATTCTATACATTTCGGACATTCCATTCGCGTTATTGAAAATTGAACGTCGTTGTTGTCACACCTACCGTAAAAAATATAATGTATATTTATTATATTTTTTACGGTTGGTAAAAAATATAATGTAACTATAACCTTGATGGTTGTGGGTTCCATTCCCACTCGGAAGAACAATATTAATTCCATCTGGCACTCAGTGAAAAAACATTTTTTTTCTAGTAATAAAACAAGGCGTGGCATTAAGTTCCACTGCTCAACGCACAATGTCTCAAATTTGCAAATCTTATGGAAAAACAGGAAAAAAAGTGATTTTACTCTAGATTGACCCTGTTGAGGGTGCTGGGGGTAGCTCCTGCCTGCTGCAGCATGAAGCTAAAACAACCTGTTTAGTCAATGATTTTAATATAGTAGGTTTAATTTCAAAATATTATTTATTCATATACTTTTGCAAGCTCGTATGACTTATGAGTCCCACTGGACCATGACGACCTCAAAAATATAACAATTATGAAATATATATATGTCCGTATGTATGCACATAGTGGTAGATGAAAGTTTTATTTATTTGTTTTTTTTTAAGCTTCGCCTTCTATCGCGCATACTTATAGCAGGTTGGCAGAATACGCAGTAGTCAAATTCAAAGTCAAATAAGGCAGAGGGAGGGAACCTAGAAACCTAGTGTTAAGACACTCTGTTTTCAATAAGGCACTTCTGTTCTTTCTTTTCCGCCAAATTCTCGAGGCATGTTTTGTGGCGACACTCATCGCTGCGCTTTGTCTCGTTATCAGAGTGAATAAAATAATAAATATTTTAATATCTCAACTGGGAATCAAACTTACAACCGTCGCACTCACAGTAGCACGTTTATGCTTCCGCGCCACGGGCGCCTCTACCAATTATCATATAAATCTTAATGAGGTAGGTTGTGTTTGCAATCACTTCATTGACCCATTTCCTTTGTATAATAACACCGTCGACATTACAAATTAAAACGGATATGAGTATTAATGTAGAGATAGTATATTAATTTCATTTATATTAGAGGCCAGGCGTGGGCGCTAGGGCATAAGTCTCACGCTGTAAACGCAACGTGTGGAGTTCTCGAGTTCTCCCACTCGAGTGGGATCGAACATGGGTCCCACTCGAGGAAATTATTAACACGCAATGCAACCAGAATTCAGCGAAAAAAGTAGTAAAAGTATTTTCGTTTTAACGCTCCCTTTAAACAAAACACAGTGTAGATTTCCACGCCACCAAATTAGCATGTAACGCCTCTAAGGTGGGCGGTGACTGTAGACAATGTATCCTAAATAACAATTAACTACAGAAATGGTTTGGGCACGTCGAACGAATGAGTGACGATGCGAAAGATACTGAAGGAAGGTCACGTAAAAAGTATGAGGACCCCCCGAAGGGCATGTATGCAAGAAGTTGATGCCAGTGGATGAGGCAAAAGAGGTATGTAGAGACCGTAGCGTTTGGCGCTCCGTTCCCGGACTACAAGGGATGTTTTTGTTATACACAATTCCATTGCTTTTATAGTCTTAATCACCTACATCTACCCTCTTTTATCCGAGTTTGCTAACCATTGGTTTTTTGTCTTAAAAGTGTTTATACTCCAATAAAAGATTAAATATCTCATCCCCTCGAGTGCGAATCGAGCCCACAACATTCGTGCTTTCATATAGATGCCACTCCACTCATGTCACAGCTTCCATTTTGAACCATAAACCGCTATACAATAATTTGATAGCTCAAATATTTATATAGCGTTGGGTTTGATATGAAATGTACCGCAATTGGGCTGAGATATTGATGGTATTCCCTTATGTCATTTTGTGGCATAACATACTCGTATGTCTGTATGTTTATTATAAGTACATACATTAATTTGTGGCCGTCATGGCTCAGTGGTTTTTTTTTAATACTATCCTCTTTTCTCTGCCCTTATAAGACAAAACGCGACATTGAATTTTGATATTCATTGTAATTATATTGTTTAGAATTAAAAGAAAGAAAGAAAGATAGAAAACTAGTGATCTTGAAATGTAAGAAAGTGTAAAATAAAAAAAAAATCAGTTTAGATCATTTGAGGATAGCTACGCTAGTATAGAAGTTATGAGTTCAGTCCTGGCTAAAAATAAATATTTGTAACATGGACGCTAGTATCTCTTGTATTAAAATATTTTTTGTATTCAATACGTCTGCTAATATATTGTGCTTATAAGTTAGTGTACTTTCGGGTTATATTAAAATATGCTATTATCTGAATTATATACATAATTCATTGATTGACTTAGCCTTCGATTATAACGCGAACACGGAACTTGGCACCCATACTCAATATTACATTGGTATTATTGAATTGATTTTATTTTCCTATGTTCTATCTATCTTTCATAGAGAGAATTGTTTTTGATTTCTTGATACGTATTATCAATAATATTACACACTAAGCGCTCCTAATTTTTTGAACTTGGCTAGATATACTTCCGCGTGTCTTTATACATACGTTTACTATATTATAGAATTTTTCAAGATCTACAATTCTGTTGTATATTATTCTGATAAAAAAATAAGAATTCTACGTCAATAGGTAAAACCATTGCGTAACATATTTTGTGGAATTTCTCTGGAGATTCTCTTTTTGGTTTAGTTGCTCACTATCGTAATTTAAATTTATAGAGAGGGTATTGACAATGCAATAAATGTATTTGGTTCATGGCACAAACGTTCGACTGTAAACAAGACGGTTGAGTTGAATTCCCACTTGGGGGAATGAAACATTCAATATCTTAATTTCCTCTGGTAAAGAGGTAAAGCGCGGCGCTGAATTTCACCACTCAACACGCAATGTCTCATTGAATCGGCGGAAAGTGGGGAATGGAAGTGTCTTAATGGGAAGCGGAGTTTCCTAACACTTGATTCGCAGGTCCCCTTTGACTACCCTGCTATGTTCAGCTATTTTAAGTCTGTCATACACAGCTTTTTGTAATTTCCTTCTGACTGAATTAAAGATTCGTTTAAAATAAAATAAATATTTATATTTACATTTTTCTATAAATATTTAGTTAAATATAAACAAACGAAAAATACCGAATAGTCTATTATCTAAATGACACAGCAGTTTCATAATTTAGAATGATACTTTATCTAAAAACTTTTACTTACGAAATATTTGATGAAATAATCGATTTTCACATCAAACTCAGTGATTCGTGACTGGTTCTGCCATCTTCATTAATCAAGGTTGTAATAAAAAATTGTAATTTTCATTATACTTTGTATTACAAAGTTCTTTTGTAATGCGTGTTATTCGAAATTTTACCAATTTTGAGGCATTATCTTTATGGTCCTGTTGTCCAACCGATTTAGAAGTAGTTTTTTGTTAACACTATTGACCTTCTTCTGATTGGAACTCGAATCCAAAATTACAGTATATCACGCACGGCTTCACTTCGCTATAATGGCATTACTTTCTTTCTTCTTTAAACTGAATGCTACATAGAAGAAGATAAACAGATCTGCATTCCATACTTTCTGCCCGAATTTAATACAGTTAACAATATTTACTTACCTAGGATTACAACCCCTTACACAGATTTTAAGCCCAAGAGATAATTACTTTGCCGTATCAAACATCTAAATGTAGTTAAAGAATTCATATATATATATATATATATATTATAGCGCAGTGAAAAGCATCTAAGCGACTGTTGTGGATACGATTCACCACCACGGGATTTAACTATTATCTTTTTACCGCTCTGATAACATGAGAAAGCGCGGAATTGAATTGCATAACGCAACACGTGAAATCTGGAGAGAGAACGTAGTGTCTTAACACTAGGTTCCCTCTGCCTACACTGATCTACCGGAAAGAGCGTAAAGAAAGAACTGTTCCCTAAATAAATTTATTTAAAGATTTTCCATACAAATAAATAATGGTCGTAGTCAAAACCCTAATTGGTATAACCGCATCGAGTTAGTTATTCACAGATAGTAAGTCGACAGAACCTACCGTGTGTCACTTGTATGAGAAGGTAGCTTTGAATAGGCAAGTTGACTTGAATGGTATATAAATATTTATTCTCAATAAAAGCTGTATAACGCTTTCTTTGACATGCTTTTGTTAGGTCGCATAAGTAAATTTTAATTAGACGCATTTCTAATTATTGTATCTTCATAAAACTTAGTGATTGCATGTGACAGTACAATATTATGGTGACATCGAGTTATTCTGATGATGGAACTGAAACTTGTCTGATAAAACCTGGGAGTGCCAACTAGTAAACATAACTAGTTTGGTTCATTACATTCATCTTTTTAAAGTATAAAGTTATTTATTCGTTTATAAATCTATTTAAGGAAACTTTGCAATGTAAAAATGCATTTTATATTTTTTACATGTATTAATTTTTACTATGAGGATACAAGTATAGTGGTCAATATTTGGGCAGGACTGCAACTGGTTGCTATATTTGTAAATTCAAAATATATCCAGGAAAATGTTTTAGTGAAAAATATTATCAATTAAATCATTTTCTTGGTGTATATAGAAAAAAAAATACGGCATAGTAATGTCATTATTTTCTCATTATCTTAATAATATTTTGTAAATATAAATTCATTCCCCATTTACATTCATTATACAAGAACTATCGATACTATTAAAAAACTGTATGTTATTTTAATATTCTTGTTACAGCTTCACACTATTTCCCACATGTCGCTTCGTTCTCTGTTTTAGCTCGAAGTAGAGTCTTCTAAAATAATTGTCATGCTCATTTTGATATGCCTTGGTATCAAATACTAAGAAATATGTCATTTTCATTTTTAAGGCTTTTGACATTAGGTGAAGTAGGTATTTGATGCATAGGTAGTATTATTAATAACAAATAATCTACACCCTCGAAGAGGGAAGTATTTGGAATCCATATGTTTAAATTAATTCTGTGGACATTCTATTGATAAATGCAGCGTTGAGTTCTGCCACTCAACACGCAATGCCTCCAGAAAGTGAGGAACGGAGTGTCTTAGTTCTAGGTTCCCTCTGCCTACCCTGCTGTTTGCAGGATACAGCGTGATGCTAATATTGTACTTTGTTTTAAGGCCATATTTAAATATATATTTTTTTCACTTGATGGAATACTATCCTGAGCTTAAACACACACCGGTCGATCGACCTTCAGAGCTCGCGCCCTCCGAATTGGTGGCATACATTTCCATTCTCCGGAAGTTTTGATTCTTCGCTACTACATAACATATACATACATATGTACATACATTTGTTTTTGATTTATGTTCTATTGTTTAGACAATTGCGTTGAAAACAATACATTATTTTATTATTGTTTATTTGGTCGCTATTGTGCTGTTAATTATTTTTGGAACAATCATGACATTGATACGTGATGGTAGACGGTTCGAATTTCAATATTTACATAATTTAAATAGATATTTTCTTTTTTTTTCAGCTTCACGCTAAGGCACGGTTTTCTTCTTTCCACCGAATTTTCGAGTCATTGCGTGTTGAGTGGCGGAACTCAGCGCCGCGTTTTTTTCCTTGGTACAAGAGCGAAAACATGAGAATATTAATAAATAATAATTCTTTTTATAATTCCTAACTGTTAAAACAATTTTTCCACATTTACGTTTTCTAAAAAGTATAAATATTTCATTTCACCTAGTAGGAATCGAACACATAACCGTCGCGTTACAGTCACACGCTTGTGCCCCTGCGCTACTACGACATCAGATATTTTCTTAATACTATGTATAAGGGGGAAAAAAATAAAATAAAACAGCTTCACGCTGTATCCCGCACACAGCAAAGTAGGTAGAGGGAACCTAGTGTTTCAACAAAATTGAAGCTAGCACTAATAGTTTTACTGAAATTACCCAAATTCTCCATCAATATGGTATTCCAAGATCGTCTTACACACTAGAGACCTAAGTGCTAATAATTACATTTATTTAGAATTCTCCCCACATCTATCGGAGAAGCGGACGGGATCAATTTGCAGGCAATTTTGTTAAATCCCTATCACAAGACCCTTTAGGGTATAATTGACCTTAAAGTAATCAGATTAGGAGCCAAAATACTGTGAAACATTTTCACTTATATTAGTATTCATGGGAGCTATCTTGAATCGGACGTTTCTTGTATAAAGAAATTTTTGAAACAAAAAGGAGTAGATTTATTGGTTCATATTTTTTTGTATACGATTTATGGGTTCGACTAATAGAAAAATATACATATATAGCTATTAGTCGATTTAAAAAATGACGAACTCTCATATCGACATCTCATCCGATTTAAAAAATGACGATTTCTTATTTCGACTATTCGCTTTTTTTTCAGCTAAAGTAAAAAAAATAATTAGCATTTCCCTACTCAATACGCGATGGTTCCGTAATTGGAAGATAAGTATGAAACAGTGTCCTAACTCTAGGTTCTCCACCTCAAAGCACCTTTGGCGTTGCAACCACGCAATGTTCGGAACGAATGAATTCGGGAGAAAAGTAGAGAACTATCTTACCACTAAGGTTTCTACGCCAACTACCCTAAACAAAACAAGCTTAAAATTGAAAAATTGTACCAGCACTAAAAAAAACGGGTATCTCTGGCACGTACCCAATACTTACGCTTCATAGAATTATAAAGAGCCTTGTAATTCCCAGCTTTTCACATAATAGCCTGTAGTGGCTCCCAAATTGACCGAATCGTTCTTTATTTTCAGTTCATTTAAATTCGCCGAGAATTTCAGCGTACATTTGTCGAGACGCTAGGAATAAATTTCAATATCAAAACAAGTCTGAAATTGTTATTTGTTTTGGTCGTCAGGCATCTGTTGTACTTGGGGTAAATAAATTGTGACAATTAACTCACTGTGCTCTCCGTTTTTATCTAAATTAAAATGATCTTGCTCTGATCAAGTTTCATCAAAAATGGTCAAGTAGTTATTTATTTATTTTATGGAAAAGCATGGCAAACGAGCGTACGGGTCACCTGATGGTAAGTGGTCACCGCCGCCCACGACACCGCGTAACACCAGAGGAGCTAGTGCGTACTGGTGCGTTGCCAGCTTTTGAGGTGGTTGGGCGCCGGAGCCCGGCATTACCTAATGCGAAACGCAGTGGCATAAAGCCACTACTTCACGCCGGTTTTAAATGCCGGGGGTGGTAATGATCCGTTTTAAGATATATGTATCCCACTCATTTCTAGACTTTTCTTATATTATGTATACAAGATAAACAAAATTTGGCAGATATGATGTTAATAGTAAATTTGTAACTTGCATAATAATATCTTTGATTTTAACCGTTATACACTTTTTTAAGGAAAATCTTAGGCCAGATTAATCGCATATTTAGTTTTATAATTTTTTAATAAGTCTATGGTACGGGAGACCGACGTGGAATCTGTGTATCCGTCTGTCAGTCCATATGACGATTAAACCAAACTACCACTAACGATTTCTCAACAGTATCGCATACTGTTTTGGATTCTTGTTAAATGAAAATATATATTTTTTTAGGTTCACACTTCATTTGGTAGGGTAAGAAGAGGGAACCTAGGAACTTAATAAAAAAAAACCGTGGTGTTTATGCCCATGTCGCTGTACAATATTTTCCAGTGGAACCGATTTCCAAAACGAACGAGAATAAAGTGTCTAAACACTAGATTCTCTTTCTACCTTTCCCGATATACGTGATACGGTGTGTAGCTAAATAAGGAAAAGCGAAAACAGATTCTACAAACTAATCCAACAATGCATGTACCACGATTCACGTTGAAAAACGTGCGACTTCGTTTTTGTTCATTAGTATCTGACGCCTTTCGTTCTGTCTTCGTTCTAATTTATTTGATTTCTGTGCAATTTTTCTTTGTCGCTCAGATATTACTGAATAAATTCAAATTGTATACTAGAGTTAGAGACCTGTCATGGTGTCGGGGCACAAGCACTAAAAATGCGACAAATTGTGGGTTCGAGTCCCACTTGATGAAACTGAATATTTATTTTTTTTCCCTGTTCTTGTAACGAAGCAAAGCGTGGCGTTGATTTTCACTACTCGATTCACAAGACCTTTTAATTCGGTGGAAAGTGGGCATCGAAATTATTTTAATTGGAATGGAATGCCTTAACAATAGGTTCTCGGATTTCCTCTGCACAAAACATGTATTACAGTTTCTATTACAGGATTTTATCAGCTTAAAGCTTTATTACACACCAGCTTTGACAACTCAAATACAGATGACTAAGAATTGTGTATGACAAAACCAATTTTATGTGCGAGTTAATTCTGAACAAAGGGGACGAGAGAGTTACATCGGAACTTCCCTTAAGAAATGCAATGAAAAAATATTTTTTTTATTTGAATGAATAGTTTCTGTGATAAGCGTCTTTATGTGCGGATAGTGTGATATGCTTATCTCAAGTCTTGACATTTCGTTCTCCACTCTCCTCTCATATTAATCCCACAATCGTCGTCAGCCAAGCACATCCCAACGACATAGTCGATAAATTATTTCTTCTATCCAAATCGAAAAGACCTTCGTTTATTTAACAGGTCAACCCAATAAAATTGACATACGACGTGCACGTATCGTTTGGATAACTACAGCTCTTGGACGTTTTGCCTGGGACCATTATGATCCATTTTAAATTTTTTCATATTTTTTTTGGGTTCCGTAGCCAAATGACAAAAATTGATCCCTTATATATAAATCTCTGTTTATCTGTTTATCTGTCTGTCTCTTTGCCTGTCACAGATTGACACTACATAAAAAAGGTACAGCCTTACTATTTTTATATAAAAATAACTAAAATAATTTATAGATAATATGTGAGATATAGAATGAAGCTAAAAAAATGATCACTCCAAATTGCTTATAAATAAAGTACCACCATTCCAAAGCCAAATCCACGATAGTTTATTTTAAAATTACACAAAACCACACAAATATAGCACCTATTACAACGTGATAAGTGTTATAAACATCTAAATAGTATGGAATTTTGCCAAATTTCAGGTACCACTTAAATTTCCGCTACATTTAGTTTGAAAACCTTTGACCCCCTTTTCTTGTATTTACATTTAATTTTTCCCCTTTTTTCCTGCACAACATAATAGGCAGAGGGATCCCAGATTTAAGACACTCCGTTCTCCGTTTGCACCTGATTCTGAAATATTATGTGTTGAGAGAAAAATAAAAATGCATAACACTCTCCTTAGATCGGGATTAAACCCAAAACCATCAACCTTGCATATACTGTCAACATAAAGTATCAAAGCTACGCTTTAAGTCTAAATAGGGTCTCAAAAGCATTAATTCGCTTTAAATTTCACCTCGTGGTGATAATCTGTACAATAAATTTGGCTTAGTCTTACGTATTGCTAGTTCACAATGAACTTGCAATACGTATTAAATGACTCAATGGGTTTGATCTTAATTTTTTTTTCAGTTTTTCCTACTGTATCTCTCATATAGGGGAAAACTACCGTTAAGAAACTACGTTAAATGCGCCACGCGACTTCAAATATGTTTCCAAAACCAGTGGAAATTGAAAAACAACGACGCGTAAGAAGGTATTGCGTGTTGATTGGCACAACTCAACGTTGCGCTTTGCCTCGACAGACCTAAGAAATGGAAACATAAATTTAAATGAATATTTCATCTCCTCGAACCCACATCCAGTCGATTTAACAGTCACACTTTGTGCTCCTGCGCCACGACTGGCCTCAATGTGTATAAATTTGATGTTTAGAAATAAAATAAAAAAGACATCAAAAAGATTAAGGTGATGAAATAATTAAAAACTTCTTTGTTAAATGGCTAAACTACCCAACACAAACATATCAATTACAACAAGTAGTTCCTGAGATAAACACATTAAATCATACAAGCTCTTCAGTTTAATAATATAATAAGTAAAAAAAATATAGCAAGAATATTTCAAATACAAATTTAATATTAAGATTCCTTTAAATTCAACTTACGTAAACAATAATCTGTGTGATAAATCCAGCTTAGTTTCGCGTATTCCGCCTTTGCTACGTAGCAGAGTAGAGCTGTTAGTAATTTGGCACAAACATAATTTGAAAATTATAATATAAAGTGAGGCCGGTCGTGGGTAAAATTGACTGGTTGTGAGTTCGAACTCACTCGTGGATATGAAGTATATTTAAATTTCTATTTCTTCGCTTTTGTGTGGAGGTAAAGCGCGGCGTTGAGTTCCGCCACTCGACACGCCATGCCTACATAATTCGGTGGAAAGTGGATAACGAAGTGTGTTGACACTAGATTCTGTCTGTGCGGGATACAGCGTGAAGCTGATTTATATTTTTTAATTTATATTAATAAAGTAGATTGAGACCGCCATGGCGCAGCAGCACAGTGTCTGACTGTAAATAACACAATAATGCTTTCGATTTTATCTCCGGGGAATTAATTATTTCCATTTCTTTGCGAAAAATCACTCCGTTAAGTTTTGCCACTCAAACCGCAATTTTTCTAAATTGGCCGGTGCGTGGGGAACGGAGTGCCTCTGCCTACGCTGCTATATGCGAGATACATCATGAAGCTTTAAATAAATAAATCAGAAAAGATAAAAAACATAGTGATTTAATACCAATTTCATTTCAAGAGCATTAGCTATTTATTTTTTTCGCCTTTACGGCCAAAAATGGTGTAAAATCCGTTATTAAAAATGCTTATCTTAAAGAATCTCTACATATATATTCTTTTTTATGGAAAAAGACATGGCAAACGAGCGTACGGATCACATGGTAAGTGATCACCGCCGCCCACGACACCGCTTAACACCAGAGCTTACTGATGCGTTGCCAGCTTTTGAAGTGGTTGGGCCCCGGAGCCCGGCATTACCTAATGCAAAACGCAGTAGCATAAAGCCACTACTTACTAAACTAAAGCTACTACTACGATAAATAAAAACTTGTGCAGTAAGCTAATGTGGCTTGTTATGTCCCTAATAGAAAACCCTTTATATAAATTGAATATTTTTTGTTAGTTTCACGCTAATTCCCGCATATAGCAGAGTAAGCAGAGGGAGCTTTGTGTTAAAACACTTCATTTTAAACTCTGTACAACTTACGAAAAATGTGGGTCGCGAAACTTAACGCCGCATTTTGTCCATGAGAGCGAGAAAACGAAAATAATTTAATTATTTTAAACAATGTACAATATTTACATTTCAATTTCACAAACATCCAATACTTAGAAGCTAATATAAAATTTTAAAATAAAAAAGCTCATATGTTTGTACGCTGTATCGTGATGCACGTTATATTGCGGGTTGCAACTTATTAGTATGATACGAAATATATTTTTACACTAGTGGCCTCATGCGGGGCTACACCTGCTTGAAATAAAAATATTAATAAATTATTGAAAATTAAAGGGTCAATCAATTCAATAAAACAGTTGTATAAAATGACTGTTGCCGTAACAGTCAATCAGCAAATTTGTCAAACTAAGTACTTTAAATTGACATATTTTTTTTATTTATGAACCGATTTTAATAAAATAAACCCTATATGTTTTCGGAAGGTTGTCAAAATCCATTAGTGAAACCCGCATCTAAATCGGTTAAGCCGATTCTGAGATCAGCGGTTACAAACGCACAGACAAAAAATTTAAAAATCATTGTTTTCGGTTCGATTACGTTAATAAAGGTTCCTAATAGTAACATTTATTTTAAATATCTTCCAAGTACAGACACCGACTCTCTTACGATTTTATTATAACTATAGATTGGGGCCGGTGGTGACCCAGTGGTGCCGCGTGAAACTTCCATCCGAGAGATTCACACTCGAGGCAACGAAATATTTAATATTTTCATTTTCTCACTCTAGTAATGAAAATGTTTCGAATTTCATAATAAAATGGAGAACGGAGTTTTTAGTCACTACGTTGCTTCTTTTCTTTATGGAAAAAGCATGGCAAACGAGCGTACGGGTCACTTGATAGTAAGTGATCACCGCCGCCCACGACACCGCGTAACACCAGAGGAGCTACTGGGGCGTTGCCAGCTTTTGAGGTGGTTGGGCGCCGGAGCCCGGCATTACCTGATGCGAAACGCACTGGCATAAAGCCACTACTTCACGCCGGTTTTAAATGCCGGGGGTGGTAATGATCCGGTCGAGTCTGCCCATGCGTGTCGCCATTGCTGGCAACGTGACTCTCCCACTCGTACTTTAGTTGCCTCTTA
>DWGR01000052.1:0-38242 GCA_018247715.1 Heliconius burneyi
AATAAAGTTGATATTAACATATTAGGGGTTTATTTATAGACCATTAAGTGTAAAAACTGAATAGAATGCCTGAGCCGTGTGCGATGAAAGTTGCATGCACGGTTCTTAGAGGGGGAAAGGCTTGATGGCCGTTATGATTAACTTAATATGACCTATCTCAACTATGTGGTGCCATACATGGTAATATACCTATTACAATTAAATCAGTTGGTATACCTGAATATATTGAATGATTAAATTCTATGGTATAATTATACTGATATCCCTTTTATATTATAATCTACCTACTTCGTTGTTGATAATTAACATTAATCATTGTAACTCAATGGTAGAGTGTCTAACTTTTAATTAGAGGGTTATAGGTTCGAATCCTATCAATGGTAAATTATTAACTATTCTTAATATTTTTAACGATTTTACTGGAAAGTTGGTTGTTGAACGTTGAGACATGGGATTTATAATAGTAGTATAAACATTATTTTTTAAAAATTTACATATTTATATTATATTTACATTTCAAACTTATTAAGTAATCTATCTTTCATGATAGTTATTATAATAAAACTTTCGACTTTATCTGATTGGTATGATACTGATTATTTAAAGTAAAGATTTACTGATTTAGCTCTAGTCAGGCCATAACGTTATCTATTCATATTACACATGCAAGTGTTGTTTGATTCATTTCTTTCAATGCGTATAGGTGAGTAAAATTTAATAATACCCTAAATATTTAATTATGTTAGATGTATAGGATATATTAAAAATCAATTAAAGGTTGTAAGGTTAAAACTTATAAAGAAATTAATTGTAGTAACAAATGAGAGTTTGAATTACCACAAGGGTAGTGAAATATACCTTTCCTAATATTTTAGGGCAGCAGTGGAGAATAATTGACAATGATCGAGATTCGATTGATCATGTGAAATAGAAAAAGTGGAACTTAAAATGTGGACATATGTTGCAAAAGTGACATGAAAGAAAAATAAGATTCGTCCATTTCTTAGGCGAGTACAATGATCGTGCCAGCTACGCGGTTATACGACAGGCGTCAAACGTTAGGCTATATATTGTGCATAAAGGATACGTAGGCGGTTCGTTTTATTAAGAACTAGATTTATTGAGAGGTTTAGGTAAAGATTGTGTATTAATGATATGATTTGATTCAATAGGTTGCACTTTCAAGGCGAAGGCTCTAAATCATCAATATAATGACGCTAAGGTATGAAAGATAAGGTAACGACCAGGAATAGCCACCCTGTTAGTCTTATCCGTAAACGATGATAACTGTTAATGATATATATTATTATTAATGAAACAAATGTGAGTTATCCGCATGTAAAGTACTTCTTAACCGGGGAAAGACAAAGAGCTAGACGGTCCTGAAAACACAGTCTCGGGTCATGCTGTTTAATTTGACAACACGCAAAAAATCTTACTTTGAGTTGCATCTTCTCTAATACTCTTAGAGTTGACAGGTATTACATAGTTGTTTTCAGTCCATGTTGTAAAACATTTGATTAGCTTCGTTAATGGACGCAATCCTTCTTTTGAACTTCTTTATTTCAAAAGTATCAGTTGGTTTTTCCTACTACTATAAAACTGATATAGGGGACCAAAACAAATCCTTATGATCCTTATCTCAAAGGCTACAAGTGTGACACATGTCTAGATACAATGTCTAAATCATTAATGATTAAACTCTAGATTGTATGAATTATTAACTGTAACTCGTTAATATGAAATAGGAGTACTGAGTAATCGCTAATAAGTACGTAGCGGTGAAGCAAAACTTTCGGGATGTACTAATCGCCCATCATATCCCTAATTCTTAAATGTATGAAAATTCTTCTTCTCTATCTTTTTGATTACGTCTTTAAGTATAGTTAGGGCTTAGGGATAAAGTTGACACATAGTTAAGCTATCGGAAGGTGGCTTAGGATTATTACATTCGTATATCCCTTTTCTATATACTTCTTCTTATATGCTACGCTGTTATTCCAATACTATATCTATTATATCTGCTACGCTGCTATCTGTTATTATTATCTGTTTAGTGCTATTGTATTATTGTATTATCTATTTAGTGTTATTATATTTATGAGTTATATGTTTAGTTGGGATTGTATTTATTAGTTATATGTTTAGTTGGGATTACATTATGAGATTTTACCATCTTGTTCTTGTTTCTTTAGTTATCTCCTTTTTATACCAATTTGACAATCACTAATCTATCCTGCTACTCTTATTCTTTATCTGCTACGCTGCTATCTGTCTGATTCTCTGCCGCTCATATATCTATCTACCTGTTATCTGTCTGCTTCGCCGCTGTTATGGTATTTGTATTGTGTATTATTGTAAAACTGTATTATCTGGATCATCCTGTTATTGTTTCCCTAGTTATCTCCTTTTTACACCAATGCTACAATCACTAATTTATCTCGCTACACTGATTCTCTTTCTGCTACGCTGCTATGTTTCCATCTTTATCTCCTTGTTATTTTCACGCCTGCTCCGCTGTTGTTGTTTTACCCTATTCTGCATACCTGTTTTGTGTATTATTGTAATATTGTATTTTGGATCTTCTCGTTCTTGTTTCCCTCGTTATCTCCTTTCCTTACCAATTACATCCCACTTTTCGTTGTCTTCCTCTACTTTTTCTAGTTACCTATTCTTTATTGTTTCTCTCCCACCTCTATTTCATTATTATCCTTCCTCTTATTATTATCTGCTTCCCTATTATCTTATCTTTCTTATTTCTTGTTTCTCTTATCTGTTTCACCTATTACACATATCATACTCTTCTTTCTTATCTGTCTGGTTATTCTATACTATCTTATCTATTTCATTTATTATATACTACCCTTCATATACTTGTTTTACTATCTATTTTATACTATCTCATCTACTACGTTGCTATGTTATTCTATACTATATCACCTGTCTCTCTTATACTACTATACCATTTTATATACTACTATCATACATACTATCTTATATACTACTATCTTACTTATATTATACTATCTTATGTTATACACTGTACCACATACATATACTATCTTATATACATATTATACTATCTTATATACATGTTATACTCTATTATACTATCTTATACATATTATACTATCTTACTTACATATACTATACCATATACTATACCATACTATCTTATTTACGTATACTACTATACTGTACTATACCATTATACTCTATATGTATATTATACTATACTATATATTTCATTATTATATTCATTGCACTTTTCCTTTGCGCTAATTAGATTGTCGAAATAACATTGTCTTCATAAGAATTAACTTTTTATATTGTCCTTTCAGGAATTAACTTCTAACTGGGTCAATTTAGCTACGATACAGATAATTATTAAAATATATCTACTTCGTTGATACAATAATACCCAAGCATATAGTGATTGACATATTTATCATAAAATTATATTTACGAGGTAGATAATTGAGCACATTTCAGAAGGTTGTTTTAACTTAGTGGTAAAGTGTGCGATTGTGGAGCGCCAAACGGAAGTTCGATTCTTCCAAATGACCCTTACTTCTTTATTTTAAACTATCAGTTATGTTGATAGGAAAGTCTTTAGTTCTATAGTATGTAAACTATATATAAATATAAAAAGAAAATAACAATAGTGACAACAAATGAAAGAATATATTTAAAGAACTGTATTATTGTAATTGTATAATTGATCTAACTGGTACATTTATATTAGTATTGGGGAAGTATACAAATTATAAATAATAAATAAGAGTTATTGAATAGTTATAAACTGGAAAAAGCTTACATATAAAGAAGTATAAGTTACTATAGTTTAAGGGTAGAACCATTCACTCATAATGAATAAGAGAAAGTTCAAGTCTTTCTGGTAACAATTGTGTTGTATTTAAGAGTATCAGCTATTATAGTTGAGAAAGTTGTACAATAAGTGTTTTCCAATCTATCTTTTAATTTTAATTTTTTATGTTAATTACTTTATTATCCTTACCTATTTTAGGTTCTTTATTGTTATTAATTAATTATGATAACTCAGCAGAAATTAATGATGATGCTATTATCGTTAAACAAATGAGAAACTTCACTCTAAGAATTATATGTCTTACATATTTCATTTCCGTTATTATCTGAGGTGGTTTCAATGAATTCGATACTAATATACAATACTTCTTTAATCTTAATGGTATTAGCTTAGGTGTCGATCAGTTAAGTTTAAGTTATATTATATTGACTACTTTATCTATACCTATTTTCTTATTAGCTTCTTATGACATGAATAATGTTAATGCTAGAACATATTTAATCTTATTATTAATATTCGAAAGTATAATCTTATTAGTTTTCATGTGTCAAGATTTATTAATATTCTATATTTCTTTCGAATCTGTTTTAATTCCTTTATGTCTACTTGTTGGTATCTACGGTGGTGCTAATAAAATTAAAGCTGTATACTTATTATTCTTATATACTTTAATCGGTAGTCTACCAATATTATTAAGTATTATTAAGTTAAATATAATCTATGGTACTTTAAATATGGATGTCTTAAGTCTTATAAATATTGATTCTGATATTAATAACAATGTTATACATTTAATCTGATGAGGTATTTTCTTAGGTTTTGCTATTAAAACTCCATTAGTACCTTTTCATTTATGGTTAAAGACAGCTCATGCTGAAGCTAATTCACCAGTTTCAATAATCTTAGCTGGTTTAGTATTAAAAATAGCAACATATGGTTTTTTAAGAATTCTAATTAAGATTATACCAGCAATATCTTTTTATTATAGTTCTTTTGTAATGGTTCTTGCTTTATTATCTATTGTATATACTAGTTTTACATCTATTAGACAAACAGATTTTAAACAATTAATTGCTCATAGTAGTGTTGGTCATATGGGTATCACTATTCTAGGTATTTTCAGTAATACAGTAGTAGGTATTGAAGGTGCTATTTTATTAAGTTTAGCTCATGGATTAACAAGTCCAGCTTTATTCTATTTATTAGGTTCAGTTGTATATAATAGATATCATACTAGAATTATTAGATATTATAGAGGTCTAAGTGTATATATACCATTATTTAGTGTATTCTTTTTCTTATTCACTTGTTGTAATAGTGCAGTACCGATGAGTGCGAATTGATCAGGAGAATTTTTAACAATATCAGGATCATTTCAAACATATCCATTATTAACGATTATTGGTTCGACAACAATTGTATTATCATCAGTATATTCAATTTATTTATATAATAGAATGTGTTTTGGTGTGTGAAGTGCATATTTAGTACCAATTAAAGATATGACAAGAGTAGAATTCAATGTTATTTTACCATTAGCTATCATAGTATTAGCATTAGGTTTATATCCTAATTTCATTATCGATACATTACATGTTGGTGTTAGTTCATTAATTTTTAATTAATATCCCTTTTATAATTAGGGGTCTTAGTATAATGGTATTACGCTATATTTGCACTATAGTAACAAGAGTTCGATTCTCTTAGACTCCATCTACGAAGTTGACATAAATGTTAACTACAACAATTAATAGATCAAAATGATAGCCTCCATAGCTTAGTGGTTTAAAGTACTCTCTTGAAGCGGGAGGGATAGTAGTTCGATTCTATTTGGAGGCAACGGAACAATTAGTAGATATCTCATGAACTGGTGTTTCATGGCGGAACGCTTGTCTGTAAAACAAGTCCTAAAGAGGATAGTAGGTTCGATTCCTATCAGTTCAAAGGCATAACGGTGCTGACTAAAGTATCACAGCAGCATAGCAGATAGAGATATAGAGAAGATAACAGAGGCTATATTCATAAATAGTAGTGGCTACAAGTGTTAACACCAATAAAACAATCACGAGGAGGTCTATGGAAATAAATGGGAGTCACACAACATATTAGTTAGAGCTACGATGAAGCAGATAGTGGATAATTGAAAAGGTTAATGGTTGCGCAACAGAATATACTAAGATAAGATAATATTTGTTGGTAATATATATAATTATGATATCGGACGTAATAGGTGCAAATGTTAATAATATAAATTAATCTAACTGACATACGAGCATAACAGATAATGTAACTAAGAAACAGATAGTGTAATAAATAAACAGATAATGATGAAGTAAGTAAAGCTAAACAAAGGAGATAATGATAGAGTAGGTAATTATTTAAGTAAAGGAGATAGTGGGGAGCGGAGAATTAGACAGAGGGGAGGATGAGTTTACAAGTATCAGGGGAGAGTAAGATAGATAAGGGAGCATCGTCCAAGGGTTAGGATATTTCAACGTCATTGAAGTGATGCGAGTTCGAATCTCGCTGTTCTCGGGTACATTAATATCCAATTAAAAAGGGGGTATAGATTAAAAACTAAGTATAAGCTACGCTGATAATTTAATTTAACAGTCTAGCGAAGCAAACAAACAAAAGAAAAATGAATTTAAGTTTATGAATTTTCATAATTGGTTTATTTGGTTTCGTCATCCATAGAAATATTATTATGATATTAATGAGTATTGAAATTATACTTTTGGGTGCGACTCTTAATTTCTTAATTAATGGTTTACTTTTTGATGATATTCAAAGTCAAATCTCTAGTGTCATCATTATTAGCTTAGCTGGTGCTGAAAGTGCCATCGGTCTAGCTCTAGTTGTTTCCTACTATCGTTTAAGAGGTACTGTTCAAACAACTCCCACTACTACTTCCTAAATGTATATTCTTTCCGTTTTATTACCTGGACTTAACTTCATATCTCTTGGTTTATTTGGTAGAAAATTAGGTAATGATGGTGCTTCTATTCTTAGTTTGGTTCTTTTATTCTCTAGTATATTCTTATGTTATATCGAATGTTTCGAAGTCATTCTTAGTCATTCTAATTGTCAAGTTGAATTGTTCAATTGATTATCTTCTGATCAACTTTTCATTAACTTTGGTTTCTATTTCGATCCTTTAAGTATTACTATAATAACTATAGTTATAACTATAAGTAGTCTTATTCATATATATTCTATTTGATATATAGCTGGAGATCCTCATTATCAAAGATTCTTATGTTATCTTTCTGGTTTCACTTTCTTCATAATGATTTTAGTATCTGCTGATTCTTATGTTCTTATGTTCTTAGGTTGAGAAATAATTGGTGTTATATCTTTCTTATTAATTAATTTCTGATGTTCTAGATTATTAGCTAATTTATCTGCTATACAAGCTATGACAGTAAATAGAGTAGGAGATATAGCATTAACAATTGGATTATTTATTTCATTATGAGCATTCTCTAATATTGATTACATAACTATTTTTGGTTTATCACCTTATATAAATGAAACTATTTTAACATTTATTGGTTTATGTTTCCTTATTGCTTGTATGGGTAAATCTGCTCAATTAGGATTAGGTATCTGATTAGTTTATTCTATGGAGGGTCCTACTAGTGTTTCAGCTATATTACATGCAGCTACATTAGTAACAGCTGGTATTTATTTATTATTAAGAAGTTGTTATATTTTAGAATATGCTTCAATTACTTCTGTTTGAATTCTTTGATCTGGTGCTCTAACTTCTATTGCTGCAGCTACAATAGGTCTATTGCAAAATGATATTAAAAGATGTATTGCTTACTCAACTATGAGTCAATTAGGTTATATAATAATAGCAATTGGTATTAGTCAATATAATACAGCATTATTTCATATAAGTAGTCATGCATTCTTCAAAGGATTATTATTCATTGCAGGTGGAGCAGTAGTTCATTCAATAAATGATCAACAAGATCTTAGAAAATATGGTGGATTAATTAAATTCATACCTTATACATATATCGCTACTTTAATTGGTAGTTTTAGTCTTATGGCTATATTCCCCCTATCTGGATTCTTTAGTAAAGATCTTATCTTGGAATTATTATCTGCAAGTTATAGTTTTAATAGTTCATTTGGTTATCTAATTGGTACTATTGTTGCAGGATTAACAGCATTTTATTCTATGAGATTAATTTATTTAACATTCTATGGTGCGGCAAATGGGCCATTCAAATCATATGTTAATGTACATGAAGTTCCATTTATAGCTCAATTTCCATTCTTTATCTTAATATTATTCTCTATTTTCTATGGTTATATAGTAAGAGATATTATGGTAGGATTAGGATCTGATGCTTTAGGTAGTTCATTCTTTATTAATCCAATAACAGAAAATGTAATGGTAGATGCAGAATTTCAAAGTTTAACATGAAAAGTGTTACCAACAATTGTAACAATTAGTAGTTTAGGATTAGCAACATATTTATATTTATATAATCCAACATTAATGGTAAATGTTAAATTAGCAAATAAAAATTTATATAGATTCTTTAATCAAAAATTATATCTTGATGTTGTTTATAGTCATATTCTTTATGCAGGTTTAAATTTAAGTTATATTTTAAGTCAAACTATTGATAGAGGTTCATTAGAAATGTTTGGATCTAAGGGTATTTCAAATAATTTAATTAGTTATAGTAATAATATTACTAAATTAGATACTGGAGATCTTACAGTATATGCTAATTACATATTAATTGCCTCTTTATCTTTAACATTCACTACATTATTCTATCTATCTTAATATCCCTTTTATTCCTCTTAGCTTAACGGTAGAGCACACTACTTCTAATAGTGAAATTCAAGTTCGATTCTTGAAGAGGATGTCTTAATCTATAACTTCTATTGATATACTGGAAAGTGGTCTTTCAGGATAATTGCAGATTATTACTAATCAAGTTCAATTCTTGAGTATATCTGATAACAGCGCAGCAGATAATAGTAACATTACAAAATGGTAGTTAAATGGTTATAACGAAATTCTTACACAATTTTATTATAGGTTCGATTCCTATCCGTTTTAATAAATAGTCAATCAGCATAACAGATAATGAAAGATATCTATAATATTTATCTACTTCGTTGTTGACATGATAATCAGCAAATACCATCTAGTATATTTTATAACTTAGTGATTGTTTTATTGGTTACCTCCTATATAATCCAAAGTAGCACCTTAATCTTTAACAGATAATATTGTAGTATCAGCGAAGCAGGTAATCCATAAGTTATATCAGCGAAGCAGATGGGTATTATAATCTACAAGTTATATTGGAATTGTAATCTACAAGTTATATCAGCGAAGCAGATGGGTATTATAATAACAAGTTATATCAGCGAAGCAGATGGGTATTGTAATAACAAGTTATATCGGAGTAGGTATTGTAATCAATAGGCAATATTGGAGCAGGAATATAAATAAAGAGAACATTGGAGCAGGTGTTGTAATTAAGAATAATATTGGAGTAGGTGTTATAGTAAAGGATAACATTGGAGATGGGGATTATGATGAGGAGAGAACATTGGGGTTGGTGCAATGTCATTTTGGTTAAGATAGGAATAAACTCTAGAAACAATCACTAAGTTATAACTTTTACTTAATTCTTAATTGTAACTATCATTTAATACCTAGGATCCTATTAATACAAGTCGTACTATCCCAACTATACTTTAGCTTATCTTCCTGACAACGAAATCATCCTAATATATAATAGTAATGATTATCTTCTATGATACAGATGAATTGTAAGTTAAATATCTGAAGAGTTGACATTAATAATTTAAATATATAAAGTTGACGTTAACAACGAAGTAGGTAGTTAAAATACTTAAAGTTTATATTAATGATCTGTGTCTGCTGCCTGTTTAGCTCAATTGGTAGAGCAAGCTCCTTGTAAGAGTTAGATAATAGTTCAAGTCTGTTGATGGGCAATGCTAGTTATTAGTATTTTATTCTCTGCTATGGCAGTCTCTCTTATATCTACAAAACTTACTTCGATTCATTTCTCTCGTAGTACTACTCTTATTATATTATTATGTTTATTCTTAACTCCTTCTATAACTTTTGATATTTCCACAATTAACCTTTATCATTCTTTATTCTTCACTTCTCTATATCAAATTATTATAGATAATGTTTTATTCTCCGTTATTATTCTTATTTTATTATGTATCAATCCCATATTAACTCAAGCTTATAATAATAGAAATATAGTCTTAGCTATGACAATGACTAATGATGAAAAAGAAGATATTAAAACTATTAATTTTATTATTAAACCTGAACTTGGTATTATAATTATATTCATGGTTTTAGGTTCTACAATATTATTAAGTTCATTAGATTTGATGAGTATTTATCTTACATTAGAATTACAATCATTTGCTCTATATCTTATTGCTAGTATAAGAACTGATCTTATATCTTCCACTGGTGCTGGTCTTAAATATTTCTTATTAGGTGCCATAAGTTCTTCTTTTATTATCTTAGGTATTTCTTTCATTTATGAAGTATTAGGTACTACAAATTTACAAACTTTAACATCTTTCATAATTAATGTTCATAACACACCTGAGCAATTAGGATTACAAACTATCAATTTAGGTTTATTATTAATTTTTAGTGGTTTAATGTTTAAAATTAGTGCTGCTCCTTTCCATAATTGATTTGCTGATGTTATTCAAGATGTTCCTACTTATATTGGTATAATTATTATGAATATTCCTAAAATTTCAGTATTATCTATATTATTCTATGTTTGTCAATTAATATTAGTTTCTAAATATGATATTAATACTTTAAATTTAACACCTAGTTTTCTTTTCATTATAATCATTATTATATTTAGTTTAGTTCTCGGTACTGTTGCTGGTTTAGTACAATCTAAAGTTAAAAGATTAATAGCTTTCAGTACAATTAGTCATGTTGGATTTATATTAATAGCTTTCTTAAGTTTCTATACTATTGATAACAGTAATGTATTAGGTTTAGAATCTTTAGTTTTCTATTTATTTCAATATCTTGTTACTATTTTATTAACATTAATAATCTTTACAGCTTATGAAACATCTTATTTTAAAAGATCTATTAATAATATATCTGATTTAATTGGTATCTATAAGGTAAACCCAGTTTTAACTTTCACATTAATTCTTTGTTTATTCTCTATAGCCGGTATTCCTCCTTTAACAGGATTCTTTGCTAAATATAATGTATTAAAATGTTCATTATTAAGTTCATCATATTTCTTATCATTTTTAGCTATTACTTGTAGTTTAATTAGTGCTAGTTATTATATGAGATTAATTAAGTTGATGGTATTTATTAGTCCAACAGAACAGAATTTCAAGGGAGAATCAGATGGAGAAATCAATCCGGTAATAGCATATGCGATAACTATTTTAATGTTAATTATAACATTATATATTTTTGACACGACATTAATTATAAATAGCATTGAACTAATGGCTTTATCTTTCTTTGATTTAGGAAGTTAATAAATTATAATAACAGATAAATGGCAATATTAGTATTTTTAATCTTGGTTCCTATTATTGGTTTAGTATTATTATTATTAAATTGATTATTCGCTCCAAGTAAACCCGATGTTGAAAAGATTTCTACTTATGAAACAGGTTTCGATCCTGTAGGTTCACCTAGAAGTCAGTTCAGTATTCTTTTCTATCTTGTTGGTATCCTTTTCCTTATCTTCGATTTAGAACTTACACTTTTCTATCCTCTATCTATTAGTCTTAATCTTGTATCTTCCTATGGTTTCATCTTAGGTATGACTTTCATTATTATTCTAACAGTTGGATTCGTTTATGAATATGGTAGTGGTGTAGTTTCGTTCTCTAAATTAGCAGAACAATTAAGAAAATTAAACAAATCTTAATATCCCTTTTCTAATCTACTACTAAGTTGATAACAATATGATAATAATACAATTAAGGACCGCTTGGCAGAATGGTGATGCAATTAATTTGAGCTTAATGTATAAGAGTTCAATTCTCTTAGCGTCCGTAGAAACACATTAATAAATAATAAATAACAACAATAACAAAGTAAATAATAATATATTTTATACTTGTCTAGGTTACAAGATAACAACTTTAATATATATAATATTATAATTATTTTATCCTTAAGTAGTACTATTTAGAGATATAATAAATAAATAACATAACATAATGAATACACAAAATGTAAGTTTAGCTAATCTTCCAGCTAGAAGTGAAATACCTGGTCATCCTTTTCATATAGTTGAAATAAGTCCTTGACCTTTAACAGTATCATTTTCATTAATATTTATAGCAATCAATGGTGTTGGTTATTTTAATCATGTAGAATATAGTGGATATGGTTTATTATTATCATTCTTAGGATTATTATTAACATCAACATTATGATTGAGAGATATCAACAATGAAGGTACATTATTAGGAGATCATACATTTGCAGTACAGAAATCTTTAACATTAGGATTTATTCTTTTCGTTATTAGTGAAATTTTCTTCTTCTTAAGTATTTTCTGAGCTTATTTACATTCAGGTTTAAGTCCTGCTGTAGAAATTGGTGCTTTATGACCTCCAATGGGTATTGAAGCTATTGATCCTTTCGAATTACCTTTATTAAATACAGTATTATTATTAAGTTCTGGTGCAGCATTAACATATGGACATCATGCTTTAATTAATAAAAATAGAAAAGGAGCTATTTTAGGATTAGGTTCAGCTATTATATTCACAATAGTATTTACAGGATTTCAAGTAGTAGAATATGTAGATTCACCATTCACTTTAACAGATGGAGTTTATGGTAGTTGTTTCTATTTTGGTACTTTCTTCCATGGAGTACATGTTGCAATAAGTAGTTTAATTTTAGTAGTAGTATTTGTTAGAATCGTAAATTACTCATTAACAAATTTCCATCATGTTGGTTTCGAATCAGGTGCAATCTATGCTCATATAGTAGACGTTGTATGATTATTCCTATGATTAGTATTTTATTACTGAGGTTCATAATTTAAATCTATAACACATACTAGGTTGATAATATCCCTTTTCTAATATAACAAAATAATACCAAATAAAACAAGTAACAAATTATTAAGCTATTAGTTTAATGGTCAGAACGTAGTCTTGATAAGACTAAGAAGATAGTTCAATTCTGTCATAGCTTAACTTATCTGTTTCACTGATAATAGGAACCTTCCTAGGAAAAATCTATATCTGAAAACATATTAAATTGTCAGTTTAACTCCATACAGGATAAACTTGAACGATAGGATATAGAAAACAACATATTTATTTTAACACGTTAGAATTTATGTTTGTAAAATGTTTAACAAAGTATAAAAAGTTAAGTATTAACCAATTTTAATATAATACTGTGAAATGATTATTTTTCATTTATGTATATTTGTGTAATATCAGAATACAAAGTTAAGTAACTCATTCATTGATACTATATTAATACAATTTCTAATTATAAAATGTTATCTATAAGATGATTATATAGTACAAATGCAAAGGATAGTTATAAATAATTGTCCAACATTAATGTATAAAGTTAGTGTAAAATTGGGTGAATTGCAAGGAATTTCTAATAATAACAATAGGGCAACTTGCAGCTTATCTTAAATCAATGCCTATGATTATAATAGAAGGTTTGAGAGAGTTCAACGACTAACTAGTGAGTAGTATTAACAATAATCTAGACACGAGCACCCAACTTGTATTGATTACAGGATGACATAGTCTGAACTTATAAGTAATTATAAGATAGTGAATTAAAACATAACTAATAACATAATTGATTGGTACTTTTTACCTTGTATTTGCTATTTTCGCAGCCTTAGTGGGATTAAGCTTCTCATTAATTATTAGATTAGAGTTAACAACACCTGGAGTGGGTATTTTAAATCAAGATGCTCAACTTTACAATGCTGTAGTTACAGCACATGCTTTAGCTATGATCTTCTTCTTTGTTATACCTGCATCAGTAGGTGGATTTGGTGATTATATAATTGCCGTATTATTAGCAATAATAATTTATTACGTTACTATATGCGGAGAAGTTTATAAAACATTACTAACTAAAGTAAAATGTAATGTGTAAGAATAATCTGCAGGAACTTAAATTTAAGAGGAATCCTCAGAGACTTAACGTAACGCTCTGGCTATTGCCAGATGAATTCAAAGTCCAGTCTAAATACGAATTATATAGTGCCTGTTATGATTGGAGCCCCAGATGGTGTGAAAGAAGACATAATATGAAATATTAATAATAAAAATAGGGTTCTAAGTTACCTAAATATATTCTAATTATATCTAACTGTCCTATATTTACATTTATCTGTTTCATTGATAAAGTTTGTATAGAATTGGGTGAATTGCAAGAAAATCCTAAATAATAAGGACAACTTGCAGCTTGTATCAAATGTATATTAATGGATGTTGAACATAATGAGCTAGACTCTTATTGAGGAGATCTAGATGTGTGATATTACAAATTGATAATATATTTGAGTGAGTTCAACGACTAACCAGTGAGTAATCTAACAATAATCTGGACACGAGTACCCAACTTGTAGTATTAATTGCAAGATGACATAGTCTGAACTTATAAGTAATTATAAGATGGTGATTTAAAATATCATTGATAACATAATTGATGGCTTTTCCAAGATTAAATAACATTTCACTATGACTACTATTTCCTGCTTTTATTCTATTGATTTTAAGTTCTATGATCGATAGTGCAGCAGGTGTAGGGTGAACAGTTTGAATAAGCTGTTTTAAACATTACTTAATGCGGGAAACTTTTCAAATAATCTATCTTTTACTAGATAAGAGAATCAGAGTACATAAATACATATTTGAATATTTTATATGTTAAAACGTTATGAACGAGAAAACAATCCGCATAGTTCGAAAGGACTATCAGAGACTAAACGTAATGCATCAGTCTGTGCCACGGTTGATGAAGATATAGTCCAAACTAAGTATCAGCAGTAAAGCAATATAGATATTAGAAAGTTATCCACCATTATCAAGTCTACAAAGTCATTCAGGAGGATCTGTTGATTTATTAATCTTCAGTTTACATCTTGCCGGTATCTCAAGTATACTAGGAGCAATGAACTAAAAATTAGTTATAAGGTTCATCAAAATCTCATTATATGCTAGAAGTTCTTTTAATCTTTTGTTACTGTCAGCGTAGTAGGTAATATATTTCGTTGATAGTGAGAATACAAAAGTTAGAAAACTAGCAGGTAGAAACATAATTGTTATAGACCTCAGAGACTACAATGAGACAACAAATAAGTTGAAGAAATAGTCCAAACTAATTAGAGATAATTAGATATATTGTTATAACTACAATTATAAACATAAGAAGTCCAGGTTTAGCTTATCATCAATTACCATTGTTTGTATGAGCTATTTATGTTACTTCAATCTTATTACTGTTAAGTTTACCTGTTTTAGCTGGTATAATTTTGCTTGCTATAAATCTGGCTAAATGCTGGGAACTCTTTAATATTAAAAGAAAATCAGCAGGTTATACTCCATTTGCGAGATCTTAAATAGATTAAAAAACCTCAACGACTGAACGCCAGAACTATCTAATCATATAAGTTATAAGTTATCGTAGATAGTAAGATACAGTCTCATCTTATATGTGAATATAAGAGTATCTCCCAATTACGTTTAACAATATGTAGTTGAGTAAGTTGTAAAACTAACCAAAAGATTAAGTCTAGGAGATCAAGATAAATGGGAATTACTATATTATTATGTGATAGACAATTCAGTACATCATTCTTTGATCCAACAGGAGGAGGAGATCCTATTTTATATCAGCACCTTTTTTCAAGTCTAATAACGTTACAATTATTGATAAACAATGTAAGAATAGCTACGACGCCAATTCAAAATCTAACCTCTTATAATTATGATTTCTCAGATTATTATGAACAGTATGCTAAATATAAACCTTTAAATAATAAACCCAAAGTAGAATTTCTTCAATGATTTGTTGGATATGTTGAAGGATTAGTTACAAATCAATATAACAAATCTAGTATAAATGTAATTAAAAGGGGAGATCTAAGTTTTGTATTAACACTTCCCAGTGAACATTTAGATATTCTTAACAATGTCAGGAATAATTTAGGAATTGGAAAAGTTATAACATCTAGTCAAATAGACAAAAGTGTTAAATGAGTTGTTAGTAACAGACGTGATATTACATTACTGTGTCTAATTTTAAATGGGAATATAGTCTTGCCTACAATATATATAAAATTTCAATTATTCTTGGCAACTCACAATATAAAATTACTAAAAAATAATGAGTCTATCTTATTACATAAAAACAAATTAATACTACCTTCTTTAGATAATGCTTGACTTTCAGGTATTACAGATAGTATTGGTTACATCAATTTCGTAGATGGACATTTATCATATTCACTACAATTAAGAAGTTTGATAAATAAATGAGTATTAGTTAACATCTCCAATTTATTGACAGAAGGTAAAGTAGAAGTTAAAGTTTATGAAAAATATTGAGTATTACATATTGAGAATCAGTTAGACAAATATAATTTAAATATTATTAATTATTTCAAGACATACCCATTAATAACTAGATCAACAGATATATCAAATAAGTAGATTGTAATAAATATTTAGGGGAAAAAAGATTTAGGTTTAACGTAAGTTAAATAGAGAATTATGGGTAGGTGTATAATAAAATCCTATAATTCGAATCATATGATACCTAAAATCTAGTATTATGTTTCTTATAATGAAAGTAATTGAGCTTAATCTTAATCATACTACATAATTATAAGGTAATATTCATAATGCAACATTGATGGTACGGTTAACAATTTCTCAGATTAAGACCGTCGGTCAGTTAAGTGATCGCTACAGACTGCTTCATCAATGGGTAAAATTTATTACAATAAGTAGTAAGTGATGCTTAATGTACAGTCGGAATCTTGTTACAATTAATGTAATAGTCATCGGTAAAGCTATTTAACAGAAGTAGCAGATGAGGTATATATCATGAGAGTTAAATGTTTGATATATATTAAGATTTGGATTCTTTGGTCATCCAGAGGTATATATTTTAATTATACCGGCTTTCGGAATCATTAGTCATGTATTAAGTGACATAAGTTCAAAGGCTATTTTTGGTCAAATTGGTATAATTTATGCTCTTTTCTCAATTGGATTATTAGGATTCATTGTTTGAAGTCATCACATATTCCAAGTAGGTCTAGATGTTGATTAATTTAGTCAACCTGTATAGTAACATATAGTAAAAATATTGAGCTGTATGCTAAGAAATTTTCCTCTTAACAGATAAAGCATTTGTCCTATTACCCAAAGATATACTTAGTTGATAGGTAAAATCAAATGTTGAAAATAACATATTGGGAAAACAATCAGCAAGAAACATTAAATGATTATAAATTTAAATAATAAAACAAATAAATGAATAATACTATAAACACATATTCCAATATCAAAGTCTTATCTGAACACATTCCTAAACATAAAAATCCTGATCATATATTAAATGGTTTCTCTTTTTATATAGCTGGATTAATTGAAGGTAAAGGTACACTAACATCAGATTCTATTGATATCATTTTCTATAATGATAATGTTCGTATTGCTTATTATATCAGATCTATTCTAGGTTATGGTAAAGTGAAGCAATTAAATGTAAGCGAAACAAACAAAGATAAAGTATATAAATATAGTGTAACAAAATTAGGAATAGAAAAATTATGGAATATAGTACATGATAAATTTTTAGGACAAGACATTATTAATAAAGCTTTATTTTTAGAATTTGATAAAAAGTTCAATATAGAATCCAATACGTTAAAAAAAGGAAATATTAATGATATTTTATCTAATTATTGACTTAGTGGTTTTACTGATTCAGTGGGTACATTTGTTATCGATTATAAAAATCTTACAGAAGATAGTCCAGAGGATCTTTATATATCTTTAGGTTATAATTTTAGTTATACTTTAACACATTCAGATGAAATACTACTTAATAATATTAGAGATGTTTTAGATGAAACAAATGAGTTAGAGAGAATAGAAGATGATAAGTGAGTATTAAAAGTATCAAGATTAATACAAGATATTATCATTGGACATTACTTAGATAGATATAATTTAATGCAACCTAAACAATTATTAAGATTTATGTATTGAAGAAAAGGTTTAATGATTGTACAACAGAATATAAGATTAGGTAATGTTTCGGGTATTAACAAATTAAAGACGATTATATTGAGATTAAAAAAGATAAGTAGATAATGTTTCTTCAGAGATTTTATGTTCAGTCCCATATATAGTGGGAAAAGATTAAATCCAGTCCTATACAAATGACTTTAGGACGACTAGAGCCTACTTTACTGCCGCGACAATGGTAATTGCGGTCCCTACAGGAGTAAAGATCTTCAGTTGGCTAGAAACATCCTTTAGCAAGATTATGCAGGCCAATCTATTCTATGATACCTTACAAATCTAATTAAGTGTATTATACTTTAGAACGGGCAAATTCGAGAGAAACTTAAGTATTAAAAATCTATAAAATAGGTGCAATAATACATAAACAATCGTCGAGCTAAATTATTATTTGGAAACTCATAATATAAAAGTGTAGAGACTATACGCCCGACTATAATCTAAGTTTGTTCTAAACAACTGTAACAATGAGACAGATAGAGCTAAATATGATATAGTAAGAAATAGTCCAGTCAGTGATTAATTATTGGTGTAACTGATAAATTAAATGACATAGAGTCAGCTAACATCTGAAAAGATTAAAGACTCGATATACGTGCAACTTTATATGGTGGATCAATTAGATTCACAGCAGCATCTTTATTTGCCTTAGGGTTCCTAGCATTATTCACTATTGGTGGTTTAACAGGAGTTGTATTAGCCAACTCGTCTGTTGATGTTGCAATACACGATAGTTATTACGTAGTAGCTTAAATGGGCCTAAGTTATAAGCTAAACTTAGAATCCTACTCTATGCTGGAAAATGGTTGATTAACCAAAATGATAATATATTATTTACTGTTAACCGCGAAGCTCATAAATTAAATGTAAGTGTAATCAGTGAAAATAATAATATAATAATAAGTAATAGCTTATTACGATCACAATCAGCAGGAAACTATATAGGTTTCTCAGAGACTAAACGTAGGATACTTAATTATCTGCTAACAAAGAAGTAGATAAAGAAAAGATAAATTAAGTAATGATATAGTCCGAATAATGTTTATAAAATATTAAAGCATTTCCACTACGTATTATCTATAGGAGCTGTATTTGCTATTTTTTCAGGGTTCTATTATTGAACACCGAAAATTATGGGATTAATGTATAATGAAACATTAGGTAAAATCCATTTCTGATTAATGTTCATTGGTGTAAATTTAACATTCATGCCACAACATTTCTTAGGTCTGGCTGGTATAAAATCTACATCATTTGCTCCATAATATCTGTTTAACGGATAGAGTATATGAGAAAAAGGTATGCCTCAGTCAAAATAAAGACAAGAAAATTGGGTGAATTGCAAGAACATCCTATATAATTAAAGCTAAGACAAAAGTATAGGACAATTTGCAGCGAATATTATTTCAATAATCTTAATGTATTAACTTAGCTGTTGATATTTAATTTGTCAATGTAAGACTGGAAATAAGAACGTTCAAAGACTAATAAGTGAGTAATATTAACAATAATCTTATACTATCTAACAATAGATGGAGCGCCCAACTAACAGTGCAGAATAAAATGATTGTTAGAAGACATAGTCTAATCTTACGAGTAATTGTAAGTATAAATCGATACCTCGTAGAATCCCAGACTATCCAGATGCATATGCTGGATGAAATTACATTAGTAGTTTTGGTTCTATAATCTCATTTGTAGCTACTTTACTATTCGGTTACATTCTATTCAATATGTTAGCTTATGGTTATCAAACAGGTGTGTCACAATGAAATATTCCGTCATACTTCTATACGGTTTATCCTTCACTGAAAGACACGCATTCTAATGCAAATTTAGAATGAAACTTGTCTAGTCCAACGAGCCTGCATGCCTTTGCTGTAATGCCTGGGGTGACATATTCGAATGACGAAAGTTTAGTAAGTTCACATTAATTAATATCCCTTTTCGAGCTAAATAAAATAAGAGTAGCATAGCAGTGAGATAGGTAGGAAACATAGGAAGGTAATAGTATGGATACCAACTAACTGGAGTTATAATCTCTAGCTTGTGACATTGGTTTAAATAGGAACGAAACAAGGAAGGAACAAATTGATAAGGTACAGATAACTTGCATTACACAATAACAGTAGCAGATAATTAATAGCGTAACAAATAATAATTAACTTTTATGTATGCCACTTCGTTTGTCTATATTTAACACTTATAAAATCTTGTAATAATGGATAAGATGGGCAGTGTAGCAGATAACAAACATATAGAAGTTATATATACTTGTGATTTGGTTTAAATAGGTGTGAAGTACCAAAGGAACAAAATGGTATACGTCTCCTCAATAATTAATTAAGCAACAGCGGGGAACCTGGCAGACATCTAAAATGTAGACACTAAATAACAGTGCGGCGAGGCAGGCAAACATCTAAAACGTAGATACTAAATAACAGACTACCAGAACGACGTAGTAGATAATCTTATGGATCAATTAGAACTAAACAGATAGCAACAGCGAAGCAGATAGATATAGAAGGAAATATAGGAATATTTAAGTGAATTCTTATTGTTCTGCATATTAAATTATGCTATTTCTTAACAAAAATCCTGAAATTGGTTGATCTGTCCTACTGACCGGATAATAAATTAAATATAAATGCCTCAATTTGTACCCTTTTACTTTGTAAGTCAATTATCTTACGCTCTTCTATCTTTATTAGTTTTATCTTACTTCTATGCTATTTATTTTGTACCTAAATTTACACAATTAAAAATCGGTAGAATGTATTTAGCTAATCTTGGATAATATCTTTTAAAATATCCCTCTATTTAGTTATTACAACTCTTTAGAGATAATAAAATATCAATCATATAACATATTACTTCCTTTATGCATTTTAGTTAATGCTCTGCTTCACTTGTACATTTTGCTAATATTTGTTGAGGTAGTTAAGGTTAAATAGCATGTTAAGTATAAGAGCTAAGGTAATATTTGATTTTCACAAAGTAGTTATATCAGTTGTTCTGTAACTATAAAAATATAAATAATAAAAATGACAGCAATGTTTTTTAGTCCAATAGAAATTTTTGAAATTGTTAATTTAATTGGCATCAATTTTTCTATTTTAAATTTTAATTTAACTTTAACAAACTTAGGTTTATTCGCTATCTTTGCAGTTACTTTAATTATCGTTTCTTTCTCTCAAGGTTTCAATAACTTTAAATTAGTACAAAGTAGATTTAGTCTTATTCTTGAATCTATTTATGCTACTGTTTATTCTATGGTTATTGATCAAATTGGTTCTAGAAATCAAATCTATTTCCCATTCATTCTTTCAGTGTTCACATTTATTATCGTTGCTAATTTCATTGGTAATATTGGTTATACTTTCACTGTGACAAGTTCAATGATTGTTTGTTTTGGTATATCATTTATGATTTGATTTGGTGTTACTATTTTAGGTATTACAAAACATGGTGTACATTTTGCATCATTATTTGTGCCTAGTGGTTGTCCATTAGCTTTAGTTCCTTTCTTATCTTTAATTGAATTAGTTAGTTATTCTGTAAGAAGTATTTCTCTAGGTGTTAGATTATTATCTAATATAATTGGTGGACATATTGTTTTATTAGTTATTGGTGGTTTCTTATACAAAGGATTCTCTAGTGGAATCTTATCTGCAATCCTTACATTAATTCCTTTCGGATTATTATTAGGTATTGTTGGTTTAGAAGTTGCTGTATCAGCTATTCAAGCATATGTTTTCACATTATTAACATGTTCATATCTAAAAGATTCATTAGATTTACATTAGTTATTAAATAATTAGTTAAATATCCCTTTTATAATCTAAGAAGTTGATAACAGCGAAGCAGATAATCTAATTGTTAATTAAGTGAATATGGAAAAGATAATAATTTTAATTATTTAGAATATGAAAAATAATAGTATTGTTAATGTATTGAAATAAAAATAAGAATTAAAGTCATTTTCATGAGAATATCTATTGACTTATTGATAAGTGTCATATGAAATTAATCTATAATCTATTTATTGGGTATAAGATGAATAAAAAGATATAAAATAAGTTAAAGACAACAGATAAATCGAATGATATAAACTTAACGAAATGAACCAACAAAGTAGTTAATAGGATTATAATTTAGTAGAGGCGATCGAAAGATTTTAAAGATATCAGTTGCAATAAAGCAACAATTAAGTCTAGATTAAAATTTAGATAATAAATTGAACGACCGCGTTAAGATATCGAATAAGATAAGTCAAATGATAGAGAAAAGTATCGTGAGAGAAATGTTTCGAATGGAAATGATATAAGCAATTACCGATAAAATTATTGAGTAATGTACCTTTTGCATAATGGCAGGTTTACTAATTTATTGAGGCAAGGTGAAAATCGTAATTAGTCTCGATAAGTTTACCTAAAACAACGTGATCTAAAGTTGATTAAGATTCTAGAATCACCCATAACATTAGAGAGGTGGTATAGAGGTCTGAACGATTGTATGTTGCAAAATACTTCGACGAATTGACTTTAGGAATGAAATATTAATCTAACGTTGTGATAGTCGGTTGTCTACGAAATATCTTTTAGGATAGTCTATTATTAATATGGTTGACCTGTATAACACTTTTTCATATCCTTTTTTTAGGTAAATGGGGCCCTATAAACGGGTATCCATATGAGATAACTTCAGAAGATTGATCATAAAAATAATAGATACAGACATATGGTGATAAGGTCGTATGTCGATAGGGAAACAGCCCTAAATGTTTATTAAGGTTCAGAAATATAATCTAAGTAGTTTTAAAGATGTTTTTTTCTGTCACAACCATAATGTATGAATGGAAACTTCCATCATCTTAGAAGTACGTAACAGTTTAATGGTCTTAGAAAAATTCAACTTAAAATTTCCTGACTTAAGGTTATTACCGATATAACATTATTTCTATTTGCTATATACTTAGCTATAGATCTAGGTAGTAGACTATTTTATTATTCTTATATATTGTTGTTAATAATATTTATGCCCTTATTAAAGGTTTAATAATAAAACAAAGAATGACTTGATGAGTAACTAAATCCCATAAAGGGACATCTGAGATCCATGATTTTTAATTAATAAGTTAAACGGTATCTAAGTCTAAGTTGATAAACGAAGATGATGAAAATAATAACTGGAAAATAATTAACCGTATCAAATATGTCAATTGGATTATCTGGTAAACAGATAAGATGTGTGTTAAGGTAAGTTAAGGAACTCGGCAAAATGATTCTGTACCTTTGAGAAGAAAGTTTAATGAACAATATATCTATATGTTTCGATGTATATTTATATTCTCATTTATAATTAATAGGTAAGTGCAACTGTTTAACAAAAACGTAAGACTTTGCTAACATGAAAATGATTGTATAAAGTCTGATGCTTGCCCAATGCTAGGTCATGGAGATATTAGTCATTATGGCTATAAGTCTAAATCCTAGTCAATGGCAGTCCTATCCTGAGGATTCTAAGGTGGAATAAGCTGCCCGTATATGAAGTTCACTAAATGCTGAAACATCTCTTAATATTATACTACTCATTAATAAAAAGTCAAAATGTATAATATGAGACAATCAGCAATGTGGTACTATACCACTTCAGAGACTAAACGTGAACAATTTGTATGTACAAATTAAGATATAGTACAAATTAAGATATAGTCCAAACTAAGTATTAAAACAAATACTAGAAAGAGCGAAATTCTTAAGTTAATCGTATTGGGAAATGATTAAATGAGAAAAACCATCAAACTACGGGGAAGTCCTAAAGATTTTAATACCAAACCAAATAAAAGGTGGCTGAATTAATTATTCAGGTAAGGTAATAATTTAAAATATGATCGAAAGAGAAATGGATGATCGCGTATCTAAAATGATAATGAATTTATTATAAAAGAGCAACGAGTAGACGGTGGTTATTGTTAAAGTTGTAAAGCTAAACAATTAAGGTGTACTCTAATAGTTTGTGAAAGCAAACATGTAATCAGAATCCTTTTTAAGTCTGTTATTAAGTTACAGATATGATAAATCTGATGAAATTGTGGCTTCTAAATAAAGTCCTGCATGAGAGCATAATGATGCTTACGCTGTCTCAACTTATCGCATAGTGAAATTGGAATTTAGGTGAAGATACCTCATAGGTTTTGGAGGACGAGAGTGTGACAAGAAGTTCAAATTTACAATAAGGTGAAAACCCTTCCTGCAACCCATTGCTTGAGCTCGAATAGCATGCTTATAAAGTAATTTTAAGTGTGAAGCCTATAAATATATCCAGTCTAGACTTTACAATTTAGTAATAACATAGACTGGGAGCTACATTTTTATGAATAATATATATGAACTCATGTAAGTGCAACCTCATTTCTTATACTATGTTTAAATTATAATGATTTAATAAACCATAAGAAATTTTAATTGATTGTAGAAGGTTTTCTCGTAATCTTCTTTATGGGTCTAAGTTCTCTGAACTAATCAATTAGCATATAGTGAGATTCTAAGAAAATGATTAAGGTGTAAATTTGGAAACTTGGTAAGCCCTATGTATAACTTTAATTAAAGAGGTATAACTGTAAGGTTGTATAACTATCATAGGGTAAAGGATATTCTAAAAAGCTAATGCTATATTGTAATGATATGGATATAGATAATAATTATCTTTGCAGACTTAGAATGTGTGTTATATTAATTTATCAATAACAGATATATAATTATTAACATATGAGCTGTATGATGGGAAACTATCATGTACAGTTCTTAGAGGGGGAAAGATTTGTAAAAGTCCTACCTATCTCAACAGACCCTTTGCAACTTCACTAATTGTTCTTAATGGAATAACTAATCTATAAAAAATAGAAACATTGAGAGTTAATTAGTTTAACTGGGGCGGTTTTCTACAAAAATGTATCGTAGAAATACTTAAGGTTAACTAAAGTTATCTGGATAATAACGGATTATGGAGAATCCAACATAGTGTAATAGCATAAGTTAGCTTGAAGATACTGTTTTACATAACTGTTCTATCATCAAATTGTTACTGATGAGGTTATAGTGACCCTGACAATACAGACGGATCGTGTTGTTAGATTAATGGAGAAAGTTACGCTAGGGATAACAGGCTAATAACCAATGAGAGTACATATTGATTTGGTTGATTGGCACCTTACATCGGGGTGTTAATATGGAAACATATTATTAGAATATGGCTATATGCCGAGACTCTTGATGTAATATTTAAGATTATCAGCAGGGAAGTATTTAATACATATCTATAAGCAAGAGTATTATTTACCCCTCAAAGATCACACGCCATGTTCCAGAGCTTACTAAATATATTTTAGCTGGAATAAGATATGATCTAAACCTTAATGTAAGTTAAGGAATGTAGTTTAATACTACAATAATATAAGCGATAGTTGATGTCGCCATTGTCTGAAAAGATAATTGGAAAAATGGGTGAAATACATGAAATTCTCTAGATAAAGAGATAATATGTAGCGAAGTTTATCTTAATGATAGAGTTAATAACTTTAACAAGATGAAAACGTTCAACGACTAGTAAGTGAGTATCATTGACAATAATCTTACCAAGAGTGCCCATCTACTGAAGTGATATTATGGAGGTAGAAGATATAGTCTGAACTTATAAGTGATTATAAGAGCATGGTATTAAAGTATTATGGATAACAAGATCATAGTGGTCGACTCTGCACAACCTAGTGCTGTAGCAGGTGCTAAGGGTGAGGCTGTTCGCCTTTTAAAGTGCAACGTGAGTGTGCGACCTGTAAAGGTCTATTTTATAATTCGGTGAGAATCCGATACAATATATCGTCATTGTAAGTCTATCAAGACATGCTAGATAAGAGTAATCTATTTAGTTTGAAGCTCTTGAAACAATGTATCCAACTTTTATATGCAAAAAGTAACCGGAGCTAGACTAGAACATATGATTAACGTAAGTGAATCTACGATTGAAGCTATCACTTTGTCGTCTAAGCATATACACTAATAATTAATTAGTAAGACGAATTTGAGAGATGGATTTGTTATTACTTACTTAGCAAATCGACGATACGTATATCTCTATAGTAAAGTAGGAATCTAAGTGTTCATTAAGGTATAAAATAGGCAACAGGGTAAGCCGTATATGTTCTCAGAAATCAAGTAAAATTGACAATGAGGGAGATGGATATAATCGGATTTGATGAAATAAATCTTCAAGTAGACGGTAAAAGACTGAACAAAAAGCGAAGGGGTATTTGTAATGAATATCATAGGTTCTAATGATGAATTAGTAAATAACTAACTTGAAAGAGTGCTGACTTGTTCTAAGGGTGATCTACCAATAATGTTAAAGAGTAACTTATTAGGGGTTTACAAGATAGATAATAACTTATTAAAGAAATGATTTATCAAACCAGTAGGTGCGTAACTGAATAGATTGCTTGAGCCGTGTGCGATGAAAGTTGCATGCACGGTTCTTAGGGAGGGAAAGGCTGTGAGGCCGTTATAGTTATATTTACTGTATACACTATGACTTAATAAGACTCTATCCCGATTGGGTTAACTTATACAATTATCTGACTCAATTTAGTAACTAATAACTAGTTATTAAAACAATTGTATTGAGCCCAATGAAAACTGGAATAATTGCAGGGAACTCCTAAAAAGGACAATCTGCAGCAAAGCTTTTCATAACATAGAATAACAAAACTGTAAAAGATGAGTTAATGAAAGATTGGAAAGAATGTTCAACGACTAATGAGTGAGTGATGTTAACAATAATCTCGACAAGAAAATCCAGCAATTTATGAACTTGAAGGTTGTAATATTGAAGAAATAGTCTAAGCAATTAAGTAATTAATTGTATTTAAATTAAATTTTAGATAATAATAAAATGTCAGTACGACGTGAGTCAGTACGGTTTCTATCCTCAAAACCAAAAATTAAAATATCAACTTTACTTTTTCTAGTACGAAAGGACCGATAAAAGGAAATCCTATGGTGGAATATCTATCACTATCTTAACAAGATTTTGGTACCGAAATGTAGCTACGATTTTTATGAATAAGAGATGAAAGCATATAATCTCGAAGTCTGGAGTTGAATTTTTTATAGTTTTGCGATATATAACATATCGTTAATAGATACATGTTAAGTTTTAGTAATAAAATAAATTCTGTATACTAATGACATATTCTTTCTTATTTTTATAGTACAAATTAATCTTTTATCAGAGGATGCCCGAATTGGCTAGGGGAATGTATTGGGTACATTATTATATTAGTTCGAGTCTAATTTCTCTGATGCGTTAACAAATCAATTTAAAACATAAACGTAATAGTATGCGATATTGTGAAAGTCTAGGTACATCTTTAGGTAGGATTGAGGGGTAAAGGAATATAGTTTAGGGGTAAAACATTAGTCTTCAAAACTAGTATCAAGGGTTCGAATCCTTTTGTTCCTGCAACAAGAATTTTAATAATCGTAAAATAAACTACAACTGTTAGGTGATTATTTATAAAGACTTTATAGAGTCAGGTAGAAATACATAATAAAAAAGTAACTAAAATGGTACAAGCTGCTAAATATATCGGTTCAGGACTAGCTACGTCAGGTTTAATCGGGGCGGGAGTTGGTATCGGTACAGTATTCGGCTCATTAATTCAAGGAGTTAGTAGAAACCCTGCATTAAGAGGTCAATTATTCACATATGCTATTCTTGGATTCTCATTAGCTGAAGCTACAGGTCTATTCTCATTAATGATTTCAATGTTAATCTTATTCTCATAATTTATAACAATGATTATTAGATATCCCTTTTATATTGGAACAGAAAAGACATAGAGCAAGAGGGTAGAAGGTTAAGGATATGATGGGCATGGGAATCTCTAGGTTGTGGTTTGGTTTAAATAGGAAGTAACTAATTTAACAATCTCTAAATTGTAGAACCCTTAAATTGAGACTCTGTATGTTATTTAATGTCTCCAGCAGGGAACCAGATAACTTGATAGTTAAAATATGACTAGAAGAACTAGATAACACGATAGTTAGAGAAACGAATTGACATATGAGAAGAACCAGATAGTTAGGATATAAAACTATTGCAGCAGGTAATACGATATTTCCGATATGATACTTAGTTATTGTCGTTTTAGTTTAAATAGGAAGTAACTAATTTAACAATCTCTAAATTGTAATACTCATAAATTAGGACCTCACATACTCCCTGATAGTTTGAATATAATATCTTATCAATAGTTCAATAGCTTAACTTCTCTAGCCAATATTCTTTATCAACTTCGTAGACAATGGGGTAGATATTTTAATATGGTTTAACTTATTAGACGTGGGTAATATTTAAAAGGTAGTAGAGCAAATAGCAAAAATGGTGGAATGGTAGACACGCATCATTTAAGTTGATGTCTCAAAAAGAGGTGTCAGTTCAAGTCTGATTTTTTGTAATGTTCATGCTATAACAGTGAAGTAGATAACGAGAATGGTGAAATTGGTAGACACGCATCATTTAGGATGATGTCCTATTAAAGGTTATCAGTTCAAATCTGATTTTTCGTAATTCCTTTTGTTATAATGTTATTTAGTTCCACTGATTAATATACTTTAGGTATTTATAAGTTTCATGTAAAACTTCCCGTTTGTCCAGTATTAACTGATTGATAAACTAATATATTTTCATATTTTAAGATATAGAATTCATCTTACTTAATTATATTTTAACTATAATGTTTATGTTATGTTATTCTTCTCTACGTCCATACCTACTATTTCATTATTAACATTATCCATTATCTTATGTTGTTTACTTGTTATCTCATCTAGTAATGCAGTAACTTCAGTATTATATTTAATCTTTGCATTTATTTTTGTAGCATTATATTTGTGTTCATTAAATTTACAATATATTGGTATGACTTATGTTATTATTTATGTAGGAGCTATTATAGTACTTTTATTATTTGTTATTATGATGATAAACTTAAATCATTATGGTGATTTTAATTCTAATAGTCCATCTAATTACAATAAAACAAGTCAAAGAGGTGTAGCATCAATCAAATCATCATTTTTACCAACATTACCTTTAATTATTATTTCAGCAATTGTTTTTGGTTATATTATGGTAAAAGGTACAGGTGCCATGGAAATTACATCAACAGAACCACAATCTAAATCTTTTTTCCAATTAGTTAATCAATTAATCTTTTCTGGATCTAACATCGGGGATCTATCTTCATTAAGTCCATCTAATTATTCTAGTTATTTTACTAATTTACCTTTATCATCCTTTTATCTATCAGGTCCATCAAGTCAAATTCAATCTATTGCTTTAGAATTATATACACATCAAGCTATCTGATTAATTATTATGAGTCTTGTTTTAATAATGAGTATGATTGGTCCTATTGTTATCTGTAAAATAAGATAATACTATCCCTTTTCAAATCTACTTTGCCATTGCGTTTTCATTGACAATAATACGAAGTAGACAATTCATTATAACAAGATTTTTTTAAGGTATAAGTTGATGACGTTTTTAATTTAAAGGTAAAATATGTTAATACGGATGACAATATATAGGTTCAAGTCCTGTAAAACGTAAAGTCTGAATAGTATAATGGTTAGTATCTCTTTCTTCCAAAAAGAGGGTAACAGTTCGAGTCTGTTTTCAGATAATTAAAATACATAATAACCAAGAATATAACATTCAATTAATTAATTAATAGTAAAGGGATAAATTACTGTGTAATAGTATAATTGGTAATACACATCTATTTGGCAGATGCTAATAATAGTTCGAATCTATTTTACACATTTAGCTCTAATAGTTCAACGGTAGAACGTTAGCTTTTCACACTAATAATGCTGGTTCGATTCTAGCTTAGAGTAACAACCACTTAAGTTGACAACATCCAACAATTACATTACAACATCCAATAATTACATCAATTAGTCTATCTGTGTATAACGAAAAACGCAGTGGCAGATTAGTGAAATAATAGTACTTGTATAAGATTTTATAATTATATAATCTACTAAGTTGATAATTGCAAATAAGTGTTATGGCTGCACTACAGACTCATAATCTGTCAGACTAAGTTCAATTCTTAGATTTGCACAACAGATAAAGACATACTGTTAAGTTATATATATGCCACTTCGTTTGTCTATTTCATCGCATATGTTGCACAATATGAAAACCATCAGCGGAGCAGGTAGAGAGAAAATGATATATTTACTTAAAGTATCTATCAGTTTTAGCATATACTGCTTTAATAATTTTAATGACAAAACTTAATTTTAGAAATATAGATAGAATTAAACATCAATTAACTATTGTATTAAGATATTTGATTAATAATTTATCTTATCAATTAGATTGATTGACAAACAGTTCACAAATCAAATTAAATCATATCGGTAATAAATTACAATTAATCCTTTTTTATTATCAACCTAGAAAACCATTCGCAAATAGAAATCTACAAATATATTTATCAAGTTTAAGAAATAAAAGAAATAGAAAAATAGCTACAACTTTAGCAAATAAAACTACATCTTTAAATAATTTAAACTATATAATTAAAGAATCTTATAACAATCCTGTATCTTTGAGATCTCTTATATCTAAATCTGTAAAGAATCCTATAACATTAACTATTTTCAAGAATTTTAGTAATATTTTATCTTATTCTTTATCATCTATTCTTCCACAATCTAATAAGTTAACTCAGACTGATAAATTATATCAATTTAGCTTAACTAGATCCATTCATTTACAATTAATTAGATTATATAGTCCTATTCTTAATGATGAAATCTTAGCTAGATATCTTTCAAGTCAAACTCATGATAACTCATTTAATAGAATTTGTTTAAAATACTTTAGACATATACATCAATACTACAATAATATTAAAGATAATGATAATTATTTAACTTGAAGTTATAATCAATTAAACAATAATAGTGTAGTTAATGAAGAACTTGATGACACAAATAATGTACAAATTAATAAAGCTACTGAATTATTATTAAGATCATCTAAACAAGTAGAGAGAAAGAATAAATTTATGATATATTTAGGTAATAATAGAGGAGCAGATAGAAACAATATTAAAGGATTTTCAAATACAGTATTAAATGATGATACTAATTTTAATTATGATAATAAATATGTGCCAAGTATGCCGAAGGGTATTAGTTTAGTATTGAAGGGTAGAATTCCTAGAGATAAAGTGAAACCAATGCATACAGTACAAACTAATTTATATTATTTACCTAAATTTGATAGTTATATTGATAGAAATCCGAATACATCAATGTTAATAAATACATATTATTTAAGTAAAGCTAATAATAAAACACCAACTACTAAAACTAATAAAGGTTATATTACAAGATTTAATCCACAGTTAGGATCTCATACATTATGAACTAAGATTATTAGATAATTATCAGTGAAGCATAACAGCGAAGCAGATATATATTTGTGTCAAAGAAGACTAAAGTGACCTTATCGAAAAGGATTTAGTTATTATTATTATTAATTTTATAATATGTTAACTGTATTATTTAGTCTTGTAGAAGTATTAGTTGTATTGGTACCTATATTATTAAGTGTAGCTTTTATAACAGTTATTGAAAGAAAAGTAATAGGATCTATGCAACGTAGAATTGGACCTAATTATGTTGGTTACTTTGGTGTATTACAACCATTTGCAGATGCATTAAAAAATGTAGTTAAAGAAACTATTGTTCCGGCTCAATCTAATAAATTCATCTTATATTTAGCTCCACTTATTACATTAGTTTGTGCACTATTAGGATGAGCTATTATTCCTTTTGGACAAGGATTAGCTGTAGTAGATTTAAGTTTAGGAATCTTATATTCGATAGCAGTATCAAGTGTAGGAGTACTAGGAGCATTATTTGCAGGATGAAGTGCTAATAGTAAATTCAGTTTTGTAGGAGGTTTAAGATCGACAGCACAAATAATTAGTTATGAATTAATTTTAACAAGTGTAATTTTAGTAGTAGTATTAATAACAGGAACATTTAATTTCACAAATATTGTAGATTATCAACAAAGTGTATGATTCATTTTCCCATTATTACCATTATTTATTATTTGACTTATTAGTGCATTAGCTGAAGTAAACAGAACACCATTTGATTTTGTTGAAGCAGAATCTGAGTTAGTGTCAGGATTCATAACAGATCATAGTGCCGTAATCTTCGTATTCTTCTTTTTAGCTGAATATTCTAATGTTATTCTTATAAGTGTTATTACAGCCATTTACTTTATAGGAGGTTATCATATACCATATGTATTCGAGAATTTAACATTTGTTAGTTTACAAAGTTTATTCTTATTCTTCAAATCAGCTATTATTATATTCTTCTTTGTTTGGGTTAGAGCTTCTTTACCTAGAATAAGATATGATTTAATAATAGAAATATGTTGATTAATTTTACTACCATTAGTAATTGGAGTTATGATTTTCATTCCTTGCACAATCTTTGCATTTGATATCATTCCATTTTAATATATCCCTTTTATTGGCAGATTTATCATATAAAGGCTGAGTAGCTTAGTGGTCGAAGCGAATAGCTGTTAACTATTAGATGGAAGTTCAATTCTTCTCTTAGCCTTATCAATATGAAATTTAACAATTCAAGGTATCTAAATATTAATTAAAAATGATTAAGTTGTTTAAAATTATTAACTATAAGCTTAATGTATTAATTAAAGATACTTACCATTATTGGTTTATATAAAATTTAAAATGAGATTAATCAAATCACATCCTATCTTAGGTCTTGTTAATAGTTACATTGTTGATTCACCTCAACCTTCTAATATTAGTTACATGTGAAATTTCGGTAGTTTACTAGGTGTTGTATTAATTATACAAATCGTTACTGGAGTTTTACTTTCTATGCATTATTGTGCTAATACTGATTTAGCCTTTAATAGTGTTGAACATATTATGAGAGATGTTAACTATGGATGACTTATTAGATATTCACATGCTAATTTAGCATCATTCTTCTTCATCTTCATATACGCTCATGTAGCTAGAGGATTATATTATGGTAGTTACCGTTATCCTAGAACATTAACTTGATCTATTGGAGTTGTAATTATGATTGCACTTATGGCAACTGCCTTCTTGGGTAAATAACGTAGCCCAAAATGCTTTATTAATGACTTTTATCTCTGTTACAAAGAATAGGTGAAATATATAGAGAGAAATTAATGAAGTATAGTCGTATTATTTATGCCCTGAAGCATATAGTATAAAGTCCTGACAGGGATTTTGATAGTAACACATTTTATGTTATTGTTGGCAACACGAGTGAAAACGGATAAAGTTAATAATCAATTGATGAGTCCGTCGGTTACTTTTGATGGCTATTTCTTGTCAACTTAAGTGGTCGCTACAGACTGGGTCACTTGTGGGTATAATCTATTTCAGATAATGCTTAATGTACAGTCGGATTCGCAGTTATATATTTAACTTCAAGGCCTAGAATGACAAATATTAGAAACTTATCCATCCTTGAGTTTAAGGGGATTAATATTTTGACTAGGTACAACCAACTATATTTTGATTAATAATATTCTTATTTTTATAGATTGGGTCGTCATTTTACGTGCTTCCGTACGGGCAGATATCCTTATGAGGTGACCATGTTTGCCTCACATGTATTAATCTATATCTTTTACTCCTAGAACCCTTAACACTTTTACTAAATTATAGAAGACAATTATATAGCAATGAAACATATAAAAAGAATTATCATAAAATATCTAATGAACATAATGAAATTGATTTGTTAAACGGTTTATTATTATCTGGTTCTAATATTGAATTTAAAGATAATGACATATGTATAAGTATTAATCTTGAGGCTCATCATAAAGAATATTTAATTTGAGTTCATAAATATATATTAGATAGGAATTATTGCAAGTCTTTAGAACCTAACATCAAAACAAGATTAGGAAGTAAAGGTAAGATATATTATGTTATGAGATTTCATACTTATTCATTTAACTGAAAGAAACAGATAAATTTTAATATATTGGCTAACTTATGATATAAGGATAATGTTAAAAAGTTACCTGATAATTTTATTAATTATATAAGTGCTACTACTTTAGCTGTCTTCATTATAAGTAAAGGTGAGAAAAAAGGTAAAGGTTTAAACTTAATAGCAAATTTTAATTATGATGATAACTTATCTATTGTTAACATTTTATGAAAATCATTTGGTATTACCTCTTCCGTACAAATATTGGGTAATAAATATTATATTTATATCTTTCCTGAATCTATACCTAAACTTAGAGAACATGTTAAATTTTACATAGTATCTTCTATATTACAAAAAGTTAATTAAGCACTTCTTATAGTATATTTATTTTTAATATATAGTCTTTAACTCTTTAGTTAAGGGCAACATTGATGAAAACGGTTAACTATAACAACTTCTTTTGTATAGACCGTCGGTTATATTCTATTCATTATGATCGCTACAGACTGGTTCATCGATGGATCTATTTCATAATAGGTTTAATGTACAGTCGGAAACTCTGTAATACACAAGGCCTTATCAATTTAACTTCTATTATATTTAATTTCTATAATACGATAAGGTACATGATCTTATAAGAAAGAAGCTAAATCTTTAACAGATATCTTATAATGATTGAGTTTTGGCAACAGTAATTACGAATCTATTAAGTGCTATTCCTTGAATTGGTCAACCCTTAGTAGAATTCATTTGAGGTGGCTTATACTTTGAGCTTTACACTAGTGATAATGTATTTATAACTCTGTTTTATGCTGAGAAGTCCTAGTGAACTTTTGTTTATGATAATTGATGTACTTCTAAAATAATATTAAATAAAAAATATCAATATTTTGGAAATATAAACTCCAAAAGGATAACCAGCAGAGATAATAATTTCTCAGAGACTTAACACAGAGAGTCTGTTATATTCTTATAAATGATTATAATAGTTTTAACAGATTAATATATAGTCCAAACATATTAGTAATTATATGAGAACCTGTAACATGTGGTCAATATAATTGTTCAGTATCAAATGCAACTTTAAATAGATTCTTTAGTTTACATTTCTTAATACCTTTTGTTGTTGCTGCCCTGGCTGCTATGCATTTACTTGCATTACATGAACATGGTAGTGGTAATCCATTAGGTATTACTGGTAACGTAGATAGACTACCTATATGACCTTATTTTGTGTTCAAAGACCTGGTAACTATCTTCTTATTCTTCTTAGTTCTTTCATTATTTGTTTTCTATGCACCTAATTATCTAGGTCAACTATGGCCTGTTATCTTTATGGTATTAATGTTAAATTTAATAAATTATAATAAGATATGTAATTACGCTATATGCTGGGAGCAAAATATAAATTGTAATCAGCAAATAACCAAAGTCAATAATAGACGAGTAGGTATTTCAGAGACTTTATGCGTAAAAAGAAATATTAGACATTATAGTAATATAGCCAACGCAGAACAGTTAAAACAAAGTGAAACAGTTGGATTAGATGAAACATTCAATCAATGACTAGCTGGATTAATTGATGGTGCTGGTGTATTCAAAGTAGATCAAAAAGATAATACATCCTGTGAAATTACAGTTAAATCAAAAGATGAAGATATGATAAACATTATTCAGAATAAATTTGGTGGTACTCTTAGATTAAAATCAGGTGATAGATCTTTAAAATATAAAATCAAGAATAGATCATCTATACATCATTTATCTAATATAGTTAATGGTTACATTTATAATAATAAAAGAATTCTTCAATTCGAGAGAGTTTGTTTCTATCTTTCTATACTTTGTCTTCATAATGATAAACCTATCATTTCTTTTCCTTGATTAATAGGAATATTCGATGCTATAGGTGAAATTAAAATCATACCTAAAGATAATAAACCTAACCTTTATAAACATCAATTAATTGTTCTAGTTTATAATATTAATAGGTATGAATTATTACCTTTCTTATACGAATTTGGTGGTGAAATCTATTATGATAGAGGAGGTAATGGTAGATATTATTGAATAATTAATAATGAACATGATATTATAAATTTCTATAATAAATGTCTTGATACTTATCCTTGTAGATCTTCTAAACTAAATCTTATTAAATGTTTTCCTGAATATTATTATTTAATTAAACATAATATAAATGATTCTAAACATAAGAGATGACAATTATTATTATCTAGAATATTAGTTCATTCTTAGTTTTATTACTATAACTCTATTTCTTTAAGATCAAGTCCAAATATTACTATATATTAGCATAGTGATAATTATATTGAAGCAAATCCAATGAGTACTCCTTTATCAATTGTACCAGAGTGATATTTATTACCATTCTATGCAATTTTAAGAAGTATTAGTTCTAAGATTTTAGGAGTTATTGCAATGTTCTCAAGTTTATTAATCTTGTTAGCATTACCATTATTAGACACAAGTAGAATTAGAGGTAATCAATTCAGACCTTTAGGTAAATTCTCTTTCTGATTATTCACAGCTAATTTCATATTATTAATGTATCTAGGAAGTCAACATGTAGAACAACCCTTCGTTACTGTTGGACAAATTTCTACTGCTTTCTATTTCTTATGATTCATCGCTATTAATCCATTAGTGGGTATCATTGAGAATACATTATTTGATCTTAGTGAAGATAAATCTGTTTAATACATAACTTATTCAACTAAATTATAGAATAATTATATCCCTTTTATATACCTTCTCCTATAATTGTTGTATCTGTGCCTCGTGTTATTGATAAATGTCAAATTATATTATTCTTAATAGTAATGATAACTTATAATTGATTAACTTCTAACTGATTAACTTATACTTGATTAACTTATAATTGATTTACTAATGTACCACCGGGAAATAGACAAATAGGATAGGCAACCATAGGTGCGGTAGAGCAATTGCTATTTGTTTCTTTTATGAGTTCGAATCTCATCTTGTCCGTTATTTACTAAGCATCTACATATAAAGAGCTATATTAACAACGAATTAGATAATACTAAACTATATAAAGTTAAGTGAAATACAACAACAAAGTATATAAGATGACAATATTTAACAATTTAAATTGTGATGCTCCTACTGCTTGACAATTAGGTTTCCAAGATCCTGGATCAGCTGCTCATAATGGTATTACTGTATTAAATGACACAATTATATTTTATTTAGCATTTATTGCTGGAGGTGTTTGTTGAATTATAATTGCTGCTATAATTAAGTTCAATTCTAAAAAACATCCTATCTCTTTAAAATATATGAATCATGGTACAGTTATTGAAACTATTTGAACTATTGCTCCTGCTTTAATCTTAATGGTTATTGCTTTCCCTAGTTTTAGACTGCTTTATATAATAGATGAAGTGATTCATCCGTCTCTAACAGTTAAAGCTATTGGAAATCAATGATTCTGAAGTTATCAATTGTCTGATTTTGTTAATGATGAAGGTGAATCTATCGAATTTGATAGTTATGCTGTTCCAACTTCTGATTTAGAAGAAGGTCACTTAAGATTATTAGATACTGATAATATAGTATTAATTCCTACTGATACACATGTTAGATTTGTTGTAACATCAAATGATGTTATTCATGATTTTGCATGTCCTAGTTTAGGTATTAAGATTGATGCTAATCCTGGTAGACTTAATCAAGTTAGTGTTATGAGTTTAAGAGACTCAACGTATTATGGACAATGTTCCGAGTTATGCGGTGCTATACATGGTAATATACCTATTACAATTAAATCAGTTGGTATACCTGAATATATTGAATGATTAAATTCTATGGTATAATTATACTGATATCCCTTTTATATTATATTATAATCTACCTACTTCGTTGTTGATAATTAACATTAATCATTGTAACTCAATGGTAG
>DWGR01000053.1:0-38142 GCA_018247715.1 Heliconius burneyi
TTCATGTGCTGAGAATTTATAGCATCAAAGTTGTTTTAAAAAACAAAGATATAAAAAATTAAATTAAATAAGCTTCACGCTGTATCCCGCACACAGCAGGATAGACAGAGGGAACCTAGTGTTAAGACACTCCGTTCCCCACTTTCTGCCGAATTCTGGAGTCATTGCGTGTTGAGTGGCAGAACTCAACACCGCACTTTGCCTCGACACCAGAGCCAAGAAATGAAAATATAAACGTAAATAAATATTTCAATTCCTCGAGTGGGGATCGAACCCACAACCGTCGCGTTACAGTCACAGCCTTGTGCCGCTGCGCCACGACGGCCTCAAAGATGATGAAGATATATTTTTTCAAATCAAACATCTATTGCTTCTAGATAATTATATGCATAAGTAATACTCGTTAATAAAATTACGTATTATCATAACACCGCATCCGTATTCCTATTTACTTTAGAAAATCTCGTTCGTTTTTAATGAAGGATTCTGCTGAACTTAAAATACAACAGACTGTAGAATACAAGCAGATAAATTAGATCTCTTGTTGACCGGAGTTAATGAAATGCAAACAATCCCCAAGTAAATACTGCGATGCAAATTTGCTATAAGTAACTTGTAGTCCTCCGCCGGACAGCTTCGCCAGGTTTTAAATTCACAGCACTGAGGAGTTGGATCAGATTAGGGTTATTTGCATTCGTGGGCTATCATTGACACTGTTCTTCGTACTTAAGAGATATTTTAGAAAATATACATTATTAGTTATTTCTTTATTATTATTATTTATAATTAGTTTTTATAGTCAGTTATTATTTTTTTCTCAATGATCGTCTTCTCAAACATAAATATAGAAGCTTAGTATTCTACTCTAATATATACTAGAGTAGAGTTCTCAGTTTGTATACCTCTTTTTCAAATATAAAATTCACCGGACTAATTTTTCCCTAAAATATAAGTTGGTTCCTAGCTTAGGGCGTTGGGAATCATTTTATAACAATATAAGTACAAACCTAAGTCAAGGCAAAGCGCGGCGCTAGGGTCTGCCACTAAACACGCAATGCTTCCAGAATTCGGCAGAAAATGGGGAACGGAGTATCTTAACACTAGGTTCCCTCTGCCTACCCTGCTATTTGCGGCATATAGCGTGAAGCTGATTTAATTTGATTTTCAATTTTTAAATATCAATCTCTTTCATGTGATGTTTTTGTTTTAGTCGTTAATATCTTCGTAGAAAGAGTTACTATAATTATTATATTATTAAAGTCCTTTTTAGTTAAGACATATATTTTATTCTATATGATACACTTTTAATTTTGTCACTGCATAGTCGAAACAACTGTTGTTGAAACAACGACGCAACTTCGTCTCTGCAGTCACGTTGGACATTCCAAATCAGATTTACCGCTGATTTGTGGTCGAGGGAAGCTGCGTTGGCACCGTCATGTATCATTTACCTTTTAAATGTCGCACATTGTTGTCACTTTCATAAAGAATAATGGCACCAGTAATCAACGCCTCGAAGTAATAGCGAAATACCATTACAGATATTTAAATGTAAAATTATTAAATAAATTTTAAACTATAAAATATACTTACTTTAAAATAAATTAGGACATGTATGAAGAGGTTGATGACAGTGGACGAGGCGAAAGAAATATGTAGAGACCGTAGCGTATGGCACTCTGTTCTCTTTGACTACCCCGCTAGGGATAAAGCGTGAAGTTAAGTTTCTTAAGTTTAAAAATAAATAAGCAATCCATACCATATGCTTAACCTCTTAACAATTAATTGTAGAAATGCAGATATTTTCATTAAAGCATTTGCTCTATATATGTTTCTTGTTTTACAATTTTTATATCATGCTTAATGGTAGAAGGAAACAAATATATACGAATTTAGTGTTGGAAATTGAAGAAATTTATATTTTTAACCTTTTATTGGAGTTGTCGATCATTGTTACTTATCGGTTACTGGTTCCCTATCATAGCTTTAAATTGTAATATAAATAATAACTCAATATTAAGTTATTCAGCAACAGTATTTTCAATGTAGGTCAGTCAAGCCACAAACAGTAAACATTGAACAATAAGTAAACAAGCAAACAAAATTACGTAAAATGATTGGCTGTTGGGCGAAACTTTACAACAATTCGGAAAGTTTACTCCGCCGAACGCTTATTGGCATAATCATTTTTGACGAGTTCCGCTTTAAAAACTTTTGTGTACACTTTAACTATAAAAACGGAAAATAATTTCAGAACATAATATTGCCGATATACATATTATAGAATCCATTGTACCGCAGTTGAGACGTCCCTTTAAGATAATTTTAGTTAAAAGTCAAAAACTGATCTGTTTGTATTTGTATCGAAGTTTCTTAGGTTTTATAAGAAATAGTGTCTTACATTATTACCGAAAAGTTTTTATTCTTATTGAACAGGAAGTTATATTCTGCCTATTCTGGTCAAAGATAAAAAAAAATATATGTAATATTTAATTTTCATAATCTGCATCATCTATGAGGGTTCATTTGTCACGCAACTATATTAATATTAATAAATATTAATATTAACTTGCACAACAGTGCAAGATTATAGAATGTTATAGATGATAGGGACGTACGTCTTAGTATGCCTTGTTAGGGGCCTAACAAGACGAAAGTAACTAAATATACGTAAAAATTTCATTAAAGTTTGATACTCTTATCGATATAATAAAAATTTCAAACTTCAGTTAACATGGGGAACTAAAGGCTCAATACTATCTACAGATTCCGTCATCAATACTGAAATGCTGGGAATCCAGCAACGCGCGATGTAAAGTTACTCTTTCAGCTCGCGAATAGAAATACATTCAACTATTTTGTATTCATTCATCTACGGTGGAAGAATGTTTAATTTTAACTTTATTGTTCCGAAATATTTTACAAATTTTAAGTATACCAGCACCCGCCCGCGGTTTCGTCTACTTGCACTACACTTTTATTTATATTTAATATACACTGAATTGCATTCGTGTTCTTATGTTTTATTTTTCTATAACATATATATAATTTTATATCTTGGGGTAATATTATGGTACCTACTGTGATGGTCATTAGTCGTGATGAGTCACACGATACAGGAGAAGATAGTGAATATTCATAGGGATACGAATACTTTTTGTGTATTCTCATTTTAGAAACTTGTTAGAACCATACAATACGCGCCAGCGTGTCCTGCCAAGTTTAGAAGATGAAAACGCATGGTGCGTTTCCATCTTCACCAAAATTTTCTAAAATTTTACACAATACAATTCGCTCACTCATCAAAAACCTAACCCACTTTTACCTAGAAACTTGATATACATGAATACAGGAGAGACTATTGATAATTATAATCAAAAAATTAAAAAAAAATTAAGTATGAGAGTTAGATCAAAAAGCACTAGTATTAAGGACACTTCATTGTATTTAGTGGCAGAACACCGCGCTTCACCTTTCCTTCGAAATCGAATCCACAACCTGTTGTGAAAAATAGCCAAGAAGCTATTTTTTACCATGAGGCCCCATATATATTAGGAGATTTACATTGAGTTTTTGTTTAGCCTCGTTTATCATATTAGTATTATATAGATGTTTTCTCGTTATCACGATAATTATAGTCGTTTAGTGAGAAAAAGTAACACATCAATTTAATTATTAATTATTTAATGTGTTATTCAATTAATTTATAATGAAAAAGGAAGTGACTTGTCACTATGTTTTACTCTACTTACCTCACAAAAAGTAAAATAATATTCATAGTTAAGAACATGCTCTGTACGTCTAATATAAATCATAAGTGTTCTCTATAAAAAAGCAAATAAGATGAATGGCAAATGAGATGAAGCCTGTAAAATATGATGACATCAAATAAAATGCAAAACCATATTTGATCTGAATCGCTCAGTATGTTAGTCCTTTACGCGTTACTATTTATATTACTTTTATTTATCTCATTTTCTGAGTAGTTTCACTATTAAGGATAAACAACGAATATGAATCTAATAAACCAAAAAATAAGATAATTTCATGAAGCTATTATTGTTTAGAGTATTTTTTATTGGCTCCACACTTTTTTTTTTGTTTTTTTTATGGAAAAAGGACAAGGCAAACGAGCGTTCGGGTCACCTGAGGGTAAGTGATCCCCGCCGCCCACGACCCCGTGCAACACCAGAGGAGTTACAGGTGCGTTGCCGGCCCTTAAGGTGGAGGTAGACGCGCTTTTTGAAGGTACCCATATCATATCGACCTGGAAACACTAGTGATAAGACACTCTTTTCCCCGTTTTCGATAATTCTTTTATAAAAATAATTATTATTTGACCTATTTCGAAAACACTGTATCAAAGATAGTGATGGAAGATCACATAAAAATCATGAGGACCTCCCAAAGGGCATGTATGAAGAGGTTGACGACAGTGGACGAGGCGAAAGAGGTATGTAGAAACCGTGGCGTATGGCACTCCGTTCTCTCTGACTACCCCGCTAGGGATAAAGCGTGAAGTTAAGTGATTATTTGATCTAATTAATATTCACAAAACTGAAAGTCACATTCGCTCCGGCATTAAATTTCATATTTAAGTTGATAACCACTTTAATTTTAGAGATCCGTATCTCAACAAAAGAAATTTAATTCTTGGAGGATCACCTTGTGGACTACCTGTCCGTCCGATAAGACCATTTATCTCAAGATCGCGTAAGGATATCAAGCTGATGTTTCATAAAAAAAGTTATTAAAAGTTTATACACATTTGAAACTTTTATGTTACATAAACGAAATGTCTGAACACAGTTTTAAATACCTGATATATTTGATTCTGTGTAAAACTAGAATAGCGACATAACCAAGCCATTACTTGAGGGAGTCCCCCAATCTTATTTAGTAAGTTTAGAATGCAGTTAACTTTTAACTAGAGCCAGTCAAGTCTGTATGCAATATTAAAAATAATATTCGAAATATTTTGTACTAAATACGTACTTCATAAATGCCGTCGTGGCGCAGCGGCACGGGGGTTTGACTTTAACGCGACGGTTGTAGGTTCAATCCCTAATCGAGGAAGTGAAATATTTATTTACGTTTATATTTCTATTTCTTCGCTCTAGTCTCGAGTCAAAGCGAGGTAGAGTTTTGCCACTCAACACGCAATACCTCCAGAATTCAGCAAAAAGTGGGCAACGAAGTGTCTTAACACTAGGACTACCCTGCTGTGTGCGGTAAGCGTGATGCTGATTTAATTTAATTTTAATTTTAGGAACTTTATATCGTATAAAAAAAATTTTGGGAATTGCGTGATTCAAATTCCACAGAAAAATATTTGAATAAACAAAAATATATGCAATGTGAATAATAATTATCATTCAGTCGAATAAACTATAATTTCGAACAAATAAGAAAATAAAGTTTGGTATAAGAAGGCAGTTGTCGTGTGTAGCTTGAAAAGACGAAAAGCCACTTTGGCGGGATAAGGGAGTTCCTACTCTTCCATCGCCACTCAGCAGTAAAGAGGGATTTGCAATCTCAGTGCATACAACGTAAATGCATTCCACATACTTTGTTGCTTTCAAATAGTTTTGCAATAACTTTTTTATATTATTTTACCGCTATTTACTTACGCGCTACGATTATATTAAAAGTATTTGAGCTACTTAAGGAAGAAATCAAAGTTCATTGGAAACTTAAGTTTTACGAAGCAAAGCGCAGCGTTGAGTTCCGCCACTCAACACGCAAGGCCACCAGAATTCGGCGGAAATTAGGGAACGTAACGAAGTATGTAAACACTAGGCTACCCAGTTCCTTCTACCTACCCTGCTATGTGCGGGATAAAGCGTGAAGCTAAAAAAAATTGTAGTAATATATTTATATTTTTCTATATTCAATAAATACACAACAAGGATATAGTTTACTAAGCTATAAATAACCTGTAGTAAAAATGTGGTGTAAATTTTTTCACATAATAGTAATAATTCAAACACGACCTAAATTACATTTTGTGATTTTAAAAGCTTAATTACATGTAGATGGTTCTTCTGGATTTCATTAAAACGCAGCAGATTTGTTTAAATAATTTTAATGTAGTTTTCTTCGCTCGGTGTTTTTCTTCTCACTTTTCTTATTCCATCGATTTAGAATTTATTTTCATATTAAATTAATTAATAAATCATATTAAATATTTATCCACATTTTTTGGGCCATCCTGGCGCAGCGGCACAAGGGCGTGACTGTAACGCGGTGGTTGTGGGTTCGATCCCCATACAGGAAGTGAAATATTTATTTACGCTTACATTTCCATTTTTTCGCTCTGGTATCGAGAAAGCGTAGCGTTGAGTTCTGCCACTTAACACGCAATGCCTCCAGAATTCGGCAGAAAGTGGGTAGCGAAGTGTCTTAACACTAGGTTCCCACTACCCTACTTTGTGTGGGATACAGCGTGTTTTTTTTAGTCAATTATATTTAATTTCACCGCCAGCTGCTTTTTGCTCATTAACATTTAAATTTCGATGCAGTTTTAAATAATTTCATATGATTTACATAAATCAATGTCATACCATTTCAACGGATACGTTTTAAACAGTATGGTAATGATATCATTATCAAGTAAATGCAGTCTGATAAACGAAAATATATTGCAAAGTTTCATGTTGGATTTAAAGTAAGTTATTATATAAGTAAGTTTACATACAAACTAGGCGTGTCTACGTACACTGTTAAAAGATGCCATGTTATTATTAAGACTTCATCTAGAGGTGTTACAAGGCTACTAAAATTGTTTCGTTAAAATTACGAAATAGATAGATATCTAGGGTCTATCTATATTAAAGCAACTTTTTCAAAGTGATTAAGTAGAGAAATATAGAATCCAATTATAGAATTAAATTGCAAACTATTATTGTCTTATTTCACTTCACGTTTTATCTCGCATATAGTTAGGCAGAAAGAATTTACTCTTTACGTGTTTCACCAGAATTCAAAATATTACTTGAAGACTAATGAAATTCAAGTTGAGTAACGATAAGTTGGTCCAACCTGTGACCATCACTGTCGTTAATCTGTCAAACTTTATCCCACTGAACAAGGATGGCCACATAAAATTTTTAATTATATAAAATTGCATTAATCAATATCTGCATTATTTTATGTGTGTATAGTGCATTAAGGAGATAATAGAAATTACATGTATTTACATCAAATAGATTTTCATAGTAATTTAGAGATTTTTTATCGTTTTTATCGACTTAAAAATTATTTAATTTTTCTCTCCTTTTCCTTAAAAATTCGGTAGGAAATTGGGAACGATGTGTGGACTACAATCCTCTACCCATACTGCTGAAAATTTTTATTTGCACTTTTAGGCAATTAAGATAAAGTTTAAAATATCATTCTAATTTTACAAATTATTGAATACTTAAATTGAATTCTAATAAATAAATACATCTGCTTCATCCCGCACACAGCAGGGTAGACAGAAGGAATCTAGTATTAAGACACTGTGCACTACATTTTCCGATGAATTCTGTCGATATTACGTGTTCAGTAGCGGAACTCAACGCTGTGATTTGCCTCGTCACAAGAGCGAAGAAACAGTCACGTTTACAGTCACACTTTGAGCCCTTGCGCCACGACTGGCCTCAATAATTAATTACAACAAAACAATCATTTGAAATATTGCATTAACTAAGTTACAGTTAATTGTTCCACACTCCTTACAAGCACGTTTTCGTGTTTAACTTAAAACGACTTGTAAGAAGTTAGGTGCATTTATGAAAGTTTTAGACGACAGAAATTATAACTAAGCTAAGTATTTTTAAGCGTACTGTATTCCCCGCGTATGTGTTTGTCCCGCATATATTCGTATAAGGGTAAGCAGGATAAAATCTAGTGTCAAGATTCTCCTTCCCGTTTCATTGCGTGTTATTTGGCGGAAATAAGAACGGGCTATCGTGTCAGAACAGAGAAATACGAATAATTCACTCCACCAAGGAACCCACAATCTGTCGCGTTCCAAGTCACACCATTATGCCCCTGCGCGATGATTGGCCTCAATGGTCTTTATAAAAAATAAAATAAACAAATCAACTTCACACTTTATACCACATACAGCAGGATAGGCGAAGGAACCTAGTCTTAAGATACTCCGTGACCCACTCTCTGCCGAATTCTTGGGGCATTGCGTGTTGAGTGGCAGAACTCAACGCCGCATTTTGCCTGAACACCAAATATATATATTATAATATAAACATATAGTTAATTTGATAATATGTTTATTTTTCATTACTTTCGTATATCTATCTCTAATGTTGCATGCGGTATTCACCTTAAAAGGTAATGCATTTAGTAATAAGAAATTTAGAATTAAGAAATGTATTATGGTAAAATTTATATAATTACCACTAGTGAATCTGAATAAGTAAATAAATATAATAAAATATTTAACAAGACGAGGAAATACGATACAAATAACTATTATCACACTAAAATTATGAAATAAAAATCTTACTAACGATTTAAAACTAAAAGGCTTTTAAGCCTTAACAACTTTAAGCTAAATAAGACCAAATACTTTCCAGCACTTATTTAAATTGTTATTCAAAAACCGCTGTAGTTCAGCATGAATGCGAATCCGGCGGAAGTTTTTCTATTTGTAAATTCAAAGCGAAGCTTTTTGCACTAGCACGCGCATTTTCCTATTATACAATTAGTTAATTACTGAATATTACAATTTATTTAGAAATGTATAATTAAGATTTTCATTGTAATTCGGTTTAAAATTAAAATAAAAAATAATTCAATATATTATTTAATAATGCATATGATTTATTAAATACTTTGTACCTCATTGTATTATTTCAATCATGTATAACTCTTTGAACTACGTGTTATTTAGAATATATATGTATATTGTATTGTAATGACCAAGAATTGGTAAGCTATAATAGTCTTTCCAAAATTATAACAGAAATTCAGACATGTTACCTTTTGAAACGTTCACCAGTGAAGTTTCACCCCTTTACCACTGTAAGCTTCAAATTAAAGCGTCCCGAATAATTTCAAACGAAAGCTTGCTTATAACTGACATAATACAAAGCTTGTTCAAGTTAAGTTTTTTAAAAATAAATATAAATATACCTTTCCGGTGTCCGTTTCCAAAAAAAGTTTCCGAAGTTTATGCTAACAATTTTTGAGAATGCTTCAACAATTCTTTAGATTCCACTAAATATAAGGACAAGCTTCAATTAATATAAGGGAACAAAGAGCCCAAACAAGGCTGTTGTCTTTGTTGAAAAGTATTTACCTTCGTTGAAGTGAAAGCAAAAGATAAAAATTAGGAAGTCGGAGGTGCCAGTCGGCGTTTTTATCAAAGCCTAAAAACAAAGGATTGTTTAATGACGGTATTAGTGGGAAGTGAAGGATAAATCCAGGTCGTTAAAGAGTTCTTTGTCGTGGCTGTATTGTTCCATGTCTTGCTTGTTAAGTTCTTGAAGATTTGATGAAATGCTTAAAAGTGCGCTCGTGGAATACGCTTATTTATTTAAGAATTGTAAATATAAGCAAAAGGCTGTCAGTCGTTTAAGCTTCATTCATAAAGAAAAATTCAAGATACATATTGGAGTGACTAGCCACCTAAAATAAAACTAGAAACAGGTATTATGTACCTATTTAACATGAACCATTTCGAACTTACTTTCAGCCAGCCATTTCCAGCCAGACCATGCATGAAATTTATTTTATAATAGTGATCCCATCCAAAAATACAAACATTTTCGGAATACTGATCCTATGAAAAACATAAACCTGAAAGGAGAGCAAAGCCAAATATTAACTAATGCGTTATTCTCAACTTCACAGACAAAAGAATGAGAGATATTAATGGTATCCAATTTTTTTTATGGAAAAAGACATGGCAAACGAGCGTACGGGTCACCTGATTTTAAGTGATCACCGCCGCCCACGACACCCCATAGCACCAGAGGAGCTATAGAGGAGGAGGAGGTGAGGTTGTGAGTTGGTTCGACGCCGAAGCCCGGCATTACTTAATGCGAAACGCAGTGGCATAAAGCCACTACTTCATGCCGGATTTAAATGCCAGGGGTGGTAATGATCCGGTCGAGTCTGCCCATGCGTGTTGCCATTGCTGGTGACGTGACTCTCCTACTCGTACTTAAGTCGCCTCTTAAGACACCACAGGACCAAAGTGATCCTATTTTAAGCCGGGAAAACACAGCGGAAAGAATTATCACATAATATAATTATTTTGTATATATTCCAATTTGTGATTGTTTATTTCTTCTTTTAAAATTTATTATGCATATGTTACTTTTACTGAATGGAAAAAGTAGTTGTCTTGTTTTATTAACAAATTTGGTAAATAAAAATGATTATTCTCTACACACATTCTCTTACATGAGAATCGATCCTCAGATTCAAACCTGTTTGCGTCGTATAATAAGATTCTTTCCAATATACCATGATGTTTTTTTTTCTAAATAGTATACCCAGTAGAACATATATTTTACTTTTCTTGTACGATACAAATACAAACCTCTATTAACGTGGAAAGAAACTTTTCAATAATTTGATTGCTTCGCTTTACTATTTATGTTTGCTTTGACATGGTAGTAATGTGAATTCTGTTTACATAACAAATATGTCACTGACATACCTTTACTTTATATTTAAAGAGTTTTTGTATTTACTTGTATATTTAATTATTGATTTACATCAGTTTCTTATTTACTTAGGGGCCGTATATTAATATCTTTTAGCAGTTCTTGGTCCAACAACGAACGGAGAACTGCCATATTACGCTTTGTTGAAGATCAACTTTGATTTCATGAAATCAACGGAATAACTGACAAGCTAAGCTATAGTCGCGGCGCACCACCTATCTATCATCCCTTGCGATAATTGGTGACTTTTTATCGAATATCCTCATCCCTGTCCTAGAGGCTAGATAACCTCACGTGATTAATGGACAGCCTTTTAAATCATTGCATAGTCAAGAAGATATTTTACTCCACAACACCACAGATTTGTGGTAAATCTGATTATATTGGTGCCTGCGGTCGTTGCCTTTGTAATGACAATCAAAGTAGGACAAATACAAACAAGAGCATGAATTTTAAGCAGGCGACAAGTATTTCTCCGTTGTGTAGCTATAAAGAGTATATTTTTAAGCGTACATCATTTGTAAAGAAGCCAGCAGTAAGTCATGGCGCAGATATACAAGGATGTCACTGTAATCGCGAAAGGTTGTAGGTTCGATTCCAGCTCGGGGAAAATTAAATATCTAATATTTTCATTTCTTCGCTCTGGTGCCGAGACAAAGCGCGGCGTTAAGTCCTGCCTCTGAGCACACAATGTCTCCCTTACAAATCGGCGCAAATGGGTAACGGAGTATTTTAACACTAGTTTCCCCACTGTGTGCTTGATACAGGATAAAGCTGTGAAAAAAGAAAAAGACAAATAATAGCATAAAATTAGCCAATGTACTTGTAACTTAGATCCGAGGCTATATATGTATACTTATATATTATGTATGTATTACCTATGTCTTATTCAAGAGGAACTCTGCAATTCCTTGCTCCTTTATGTATAACATATTGTCGAGTGACGCTCTGAATAGACGGCCAGCTCTTTGACGGCATTGAAAGAGAAAACGCTTATCGCACCATCGCCAGTAAATAGCTGAGTGGGTGCCAAATTTCTTTATACATCGAAAACACACTTATCCTTTCTACTTAACCGTTTTCACTTCCTTTCAATACATACGAACTATTTACGCGAGTCTTAGCCTTTTGGGTGAATTCGGAGAGAATTGTATCTATAGACTTGACATTTTAACAAGAACCAAATGTACCCTCTAAGAAAGTTTTACTCGATGAAATATATAAAAATATATTAGCCAAGTCCTTATTTATACCTTATCTAATACGACTGACTGTCAATTATGATTTTATTATTACATTTTTGTCTTTTTGTTTATAAACATGTGTTTTGTTATCTTTGTTATTTGAAGTTGAACCCGATTTTTATATATTTAGAATATATTTTATATATTATAGTTATTTAAAACGATATTTTTATTAATATGGAGTTTGATTTATGTTTTTCATGAATTTAAATAAAAAGTTATAATATAATCTATAGATACTTATATTATACAGCCGAAAGTTACTTTGTTTACAGAAACGGGTTCGAAAGGAAAAAAGAATTAATAAAAAGTAATCGATTTACGTTAAATCTTCGTTAAATTAAAATTGTTACGTGTTGTCAACTGTTAATTAATTATTTTCAATCAAAAGCTTGAACGACAGCTAAATGCAAGTTTTCGATATACTCGTATATAACTTAGAAGCAATTAATATGAGAAATAATGTATTACTCGTGTTGAACGTAACGAATCTTGGCAAAGATTTAATTGTGAAGTAAATTTTAAAACGATTAAGACTTAACAAATAAAGTTTACATCTCGTGTTTCTACTTTATTGGTAAATGGAAAATTCGGAAACTCGAACCGAACACGCGGGCGAGCGACGTTTGTTCTTCAAACTTTATTACTTAATAACTTGTTACTTGTTGGACTGAATTCTTAGACTTTAGAGCTCCTTAACGACTGTTGTAATCTTATTACAATAGGCCATCACATACATATGTATGTTTATAATGAACTCATTTAAAATTGTAATATTTTCTTTTGTGCCGACCCAATATTAACGAAAATGACTTTATAATTGAAAATATGTTATATAATCTGTATCCAATACAACTTTTAGAAAAACCGTCTCATAAATGTTGGCTCGGTATGAATATACTCTAAGCGTATTTTTCTTGATAACTTTCATATTATGGGGGAAGTTTATTGAACAGTTAATAAAATGCAAGCAAGAACTTATTTGTAATGAAAGAGAATAAAATTACAAGATTTTTTCTTAGCTTCACGCTGTATTCCGCACTTAGCAAGAATAGGCAGAGGGAACTTTGTGTTAAGACACTCCGTGCCAGAGCGGAGTATTTCAAATATTAAACGTTTCATTCCACCGAGTGTGCATAGAACCCACAACCTTCGTGTCAACTGCCACACACTTGCACGGCCACACAGCCTCATATTTTTTTTGTTTGTTTTAAAATTTATATTTATAATTTTTTTAATATAGCTTTTAATTTTACTCAAATGTCGCAAGTACAAAATATATAAGTAAAAAGAGTTGTGAGTTTCCTGTAACACAGAAGATAACGAAAAGAGCGATATAACTTTCATAATAATTGGATGAAACGATTATTGGTTATTGGACGGAACTTCGGTTGCTAAAGTCATAACAACTTTAGAAACTTCTAGAAAGTTAAGTATTTTTGGCGCATTCCGCTTCGCACTGCTTTATGTAGCTTATGTTGACAAAATACACTTTTGGGAAAACTATACAATACGCATCATTATTGGTATGATTGCCAGAAATACAAACAATTTGTTGTGTCTTTGGTCATTCTTATTCTAATCATTCTAGACGAATGATTACGAGATTTTTTGTAAACTACATTATTTTAATCTAGAAAAACACACCAATGTCTAGCAATCTACATGACTTATACGTAAATAGCTAAATCGATAAAACAGAAATTGCATGTTATTGACCCAAATGATTTCCCTCACTAAGCGAATTCAATATTTTTGATTACGGTTTTTCTCATGACTGACCGTAAACGCGAGGATTGTGAGTTTAATTCCCTATAGGGGGAATAAATTATTGCTTATTAATATCTTCATTTCTTCGCTGTGGTACCAAGGTAAAGCGCAGCGTTGAGTTCCGCCACTCAATACGCAGTTTTTTTATTTAATTTCTCGTTGAATAGTTCTTATAATCATATAATATTAAATTTATTTTAACCTTTATTACTCATTGTTTCTATATCATATACAATACAAATTTCAGCATAGCTCACAACTTGTTGTCGAAGTAGACGGTAAGTACTTAGGAAAGAATCCACAGCGTCCTTTGTAAAATAATTGCATTTTTATTAATGGATTTTTACTCGGTGTAGTTTCGAAATGGCGCTATTTTGCATAAGTTTAATAATAGCCGAGATTCTAAAGAAATTACTTCAAAGGTTTCCATGGAAAATATTTAATTAAATAATAAAGACATTCACAGAATAATGTTATAATTTCAGCAGGATGAAAGATTTGAAGTTTGTGTGGTTCAACTGCTTGAACCGTTCTTCGTTTAGCAACTTGAGTAATAAGTGACAGATCCAGCATAAAGCTTTTTTAATTTTTAATTTTAATAATAATAAAGTATATTCATATTTTTATTGCCAGGAATGGGCATTCACATTGAACGTTGCGAGTGTCATCACTCACTTTATCGCGTTACAAATTTACTCTATATTTATCGCGATAATAGGCATTGACGTTTCCTAATACACATAAGACAATTCCGGTTAACACTTTCCGTCAAGTTAATGAAAATAATAAATATTTCATACCCCGAGTTGAAATCGAACCCACTACCGCAACGAATTCATGCGCTGTTGATTATAATATACTTAATTATTATTATAAGATCAAGATCAGCTTCACACAGGCAGAGGGAACCTAGCGTTAAGACACTACGTTCCCCACTTTCTGCCGAATTCTGAAGACATTGCGTGTTGAATGGCAGAACTCAACGCGGCGCTTTGCCTCGACACCAGAGTGAAGAAATGGAAATATAAACGTAAATAAATATTGCACTTCCTACTTATAGTCACACCCTTGTGCCGCTGCGCCACGACAGCCTCTGTAATTATTATAGTATGTAAATCATAATCAACTTACAACTCTGCCAACTTTAAGCGTACTTTTAGGTTAGACAGAGAATTTAACATGCCTTTGAATTTTACCGTCAACTGCAGCAGCTGAACGCTACAGTTTAAGTATCGATATAACAGTTATAAATCGGCACGTAACAGAGTGACGTCATTATTAATTAAACTAGGTCGGTACTTCAACTGATTTCAACTGAGTGCAGATATTAATGAGTTATTAAAATCGTTAAAAGTTCACAAAAGCTTCACTGACGTAACACTTTGGCTGTAAAGAAAATTAATTGAAGGAAACCAACTTTAACATAATACAAGTGTTGTGTACTTACATGCATTTCTTTGTGAATCAATTAAGGCTTACATGGTAGTGTTAAGTATTTATAATGCTCTAAGTTTGCTGTAGTTTACGTAATCACAAAGGCGAGTGCCTGGCAATGAGCTTGGAGACGGCAAAGCGCAACTTCCGGCCACTGGGAAAACTGACGGGACGCGATCAAATAGCATCTCAGTACATTATCTACTACAACAGACCACGCTGGTTGGGATAGCTTTTGCTTGTGACATAATATCAAATAACGTGAACAATCTAAATACCAAATTGTTTATATTATTTTTTATCATTAGTACATCATTACTAATGATAACAAAGAATATGATCCGTTAAAAAAAAATTATCATCTAATAAAAAAAAAATACAGTTAATTTGATAACATCCTGTTCTTACGAAAGTCGGCAATCTCAAACTGAATTGTACGCGTAATAGTTATTAAATTATTATTATAAAAACAAGGAACCTTTCATTTCGAAAACCAATATAGAATAAACTAAAATAAATTCAACTTCAGCGTTGAATTTATATATCCCGCACAAAGCAGGGTAGGCAGAGGGAACCTAGTGTTAAGACACTCCGTTCCTCACTTTCTGCCGAATTCTGGAGGCATTGCATGTTGAGTGGCAGAACTCAACGCCGTGCTTTGCCTCGACACCAGAGCGAAGAAACGGAAATAAATAAATATTTCACTTTCTCGATCATTGGGGATCGAACCCACAACCGTCGCGATAAAGTCCAACCCTTGTGCCGCGCCACGACGGTCTCAACAACATTGCAGAACCAACATACAATGTATCTAATATGAAAGGAAACTAGTGTTTAGCATAAACATGAAAATAATATTGTTATTACTACGATATTTGATACCCTTCTTTATGTTATGTACATGGTACATATTTTTATATTACAACAATATATGAATGTATTTTATTTGTGATTCAGGACACGAGAGCCAATGGTCTAACCACCGAGGAGCTAAAGACCGTGCAAAGTGGAGTAGGTAGAGTGGGAAAACAGACTCTGGCAATAGCATATAATAAAACAATTTAGCATCATCTTGGCCAGTGGGCAAAGGATATGGACTTTGATATTAAACATTCTACGCTTTGCATTTTTAATATTAATAAAATGGACTTGTTTATTACTTTTTGTGTATCTTTCTTTAGGACGATTTCTAAATAATATAAAACGAGTGAACATTTAAAACTGAATAATAGGAATTTTAAAAATTTATTGAGTTGGTATACAAAAACATTTTATAATAAATATATTTCTGAACTTGAAAAGTATATTTAAATACAGCCTGGAGATATTTCAAATTTAAATTGCAAAGAATATCAAAGTCTCAACCAAACAGTATCATAATTTAAATTCCCAACGATATAAATAAAAAAAAATACATAAATTCCTTCATTACAATAACAAGGATTTTGTATAACATTGTATATGTTGGGTAAATCCTCTTAAAGAGTATAATGTGTTTTAGAGAACGGCGCGGAGTCTCCAAGTAATTTGTATTATTTTACTCGATGTTCTCCTTAACAAAATGATTCACAACTCCGGAACAGGTGCGATGGATCCGTATTTATTTGCATTAAAAGTATATTTAGTAAAATACTTGCGCTGTGAGGGATTACAAGCACAGCTGCGATAAGCATTTTGAAATTTTAGATTAGGTCCTGATTTTCCTATCAAGTTGATTAATGTAAATCTGGCTTAGACATATGACACATGTAAAATGTATGTTTATTCATTAATTATGTGATATATTTTAATTATTACTTATTAGTTGAGCGAAGCTGGCGGAGCGTTCTACTAAAGACTTTGTACTCTCTTTGTCACCAATAGGCTCCCAAGCGTTTTGACCGATTGAGACGAAAATTCGCAAAGATTCGCATAGATATGACCACATAGATGGCAGGCGAAAAAAAAACTAAAAATTCAATGGACATTCCTGTAAGCAGACCACCTCCACGTGGTCTCCTCTGGGTGACGCTAGGTGCCTGCTATAGATACCGATCAGGTGATTAATGTAACTATAATTGCGTTTAGAAAACAATTGATGCTCGTGTCGCTCAACATGTGAACACTACCGAGACTTTGTGAGCGCAACGAGTCAAAATTGAGGTCCGGTTTGCGCCCCTAGTAAATTAAAACTCTTAATTTTATCAGGGTGATAGTGTAGAAATGATTAATAATTGAATGTAACACGTTATTTGTTAGATAACATTTATAACAAATAGTAACTATAACTTAAAGCCAGCGGCCAGTCGCAACCTTAGTTTTTTCATAAAATAACCATGTATCTATATTTAAATTATCAATTAAATTTAAAAAAATAATTATGTACAATATATAATAGTTAAGCCGTACCTACTTTAGCTTGGCATTCTCCGTTTAATATATTTTATTTGCTTAACAGGTAACAAATAAAAATGTTATAATTTTTTTTTCTTATGTAGTTTTCATACCGAAACCTTAATGCCGGTTTCCTTTGTTACACAAGACTTGGAAAGAACAAAACTACGTGTTGTGCGGCTCGGAAATACCTTCGTTGCAACGTTGCAACGTTGAGTTGCAACTATGGTACGGCGGTACGACTTTTGAAGGACAGACCTCTTTGTGAATACTTTTTAGCACATAAATGCTTAAGGCTCCCAAGGGATGATTTTTTTTTACAAGGGTTATTTTTTTATCTCACGTTATTCAATATCAGTGTACAGTTTGCTATTATTACATTATTAAGTAAAACCTATATAAACAAATTAATTCACCAAAACTCTACCATGAAATATTATTTTACATTATTTTGCAAAGCAAGCACCAGAATTCGGCAAAATTCATTCGAATGACAATCACCGAATAAATTATTCTTTCTATTATTGATTATTTACAAAAAAATCACAATTTTCTTTGTCGAAAAGAAAAATAATATTCGAGTGACGAATAAGATTTACAAGAATAGTTTTTTTATTCGTTAGTCAATAAAACTAAAATAAAGATTATCAAATATTTATAACTATGATCATTTTTATAATTTGCTTCCATTATTAATACAAATGAAGAAAAAAAAATCCTAAAGTCAGTATAAAGTTATTATTATTTTTCAATAATTTCATAGGAAATAAGTGAATAAGCCCGCGAAACTAAATTTGTCGACTTTATTCGCATTGTCATAAATATATTATGTAGAGGATTTCATTCAAAATATAGCAAAAATGACGACTAAAACAACTTTTTGTCAATTATCAATAGACAATAAGCATTTCTGGTTGTGCGGCTGATAAAGAAACTACCTACTATACCCTGACTTTCTAAAAATATCCTTCATTTACATATAGTATAAAAATCAATTTTAGAACATAATTCTTTTGCTTACATTCATGTTATATTAATTTAGAAGTTAAAAAGGACAAAGTCTTCAGGTGTATATCATTAAATTACTTCACAAGTTTATCCGAACAAACAATATTCACTTTCCGACTCGAACGTTTTCGTATTAATTTGCCAAATAACGTTGAATCACGAATTTTAAACTTGCCGCCCAACTTCGCTTGTTAAATGTTAATTATCAACAAACGTTCTCATTCAAAAGAGAAGATAGAAACTTCAACTTACTTTTATTTATGAAAATTTCAATATCTTTAGATTTTCTTGCTTAAATCGTATTTATTCGCGTTTTTGAATCATAATAAAATTTTTATGATAATTTACCTGAATTTGCCTACGCAGCAATGAACTGATCGTTGTTGGTTTTAAGATTTATATACCTTATTATAAAGATATTCCTTTTTAATTTATCAATCGATGGAAATAAAATAAACTAAGCTAAAACTTGTTCCAAGCAAATAGTGACAGCTGCAAAAGAAATTTAATAAGTAAAGCCGTTTCTCAGGTAAGCGTAAACAAACGCACAGACCAACAGAGGAAAAGTAAAAAAAAAAACAATGTTTTTGGTTTTACATCGTTACTTAATAACATTTTTTACTTATATATCTTCCATGTACAAATCTATTACGATTGTATTATAAGTATAGCTTAGATAAAAAAAAAATTAAGAAAATAACTTATCGAGTGAGAAAAATATTTAATAGGTTTCACAGCTTAGGTATCGCCAGATAATGTTTCTGAGATATTTCATCTTTAGCTTTCATACAACTTTGAAAAACTCGTGTTATTTATAAAATTCTGATAAAAGATATTTTCATTTACTTTTTTTCATTACAACGGTTTTAAACCAGCTCCAAGTAGTAAATATATGTACATACTCTACTCATATAAATACTTATTTAACATTTATAAGCTTTATTAAAATAATTATTATAAATTTTAAATGAAAAAATAAATTAGCTCCACGCCTTATCCCGCACGCAGCAGGGTAGGCAGAGAAAACCTAGAGTTCTAAGAAGCATTACGTGTTGAGTGGCAGAAGTCAACGCTGCGATTTGCCTCGACACCAGAGCGAAGAAATGGAAATATAAACGTAAATAAATATTTCACTTCCTCGAGTAGGATCGAACCCACAACCGTCGCTTTACAGTCACACCCTTGTGCCGCTGCACCACGACGGTCACACCATTATAAATTTTAAATGTGACCTTTTAAAGATTCAACAAATTACCAGTATATATAACTACGAGTAAATATACGTAATAAGTACGTACCCTTCATACACGCACATAATAAATAGTTCAAGAGTTCTCCATAAAACTTTAAATTCTTTCTTGTGAAGAAAATTGTATAAGAACTTGGCTAAAAGCTGTCTTTTTGCATTCCTTATTTCTCTTCTTATATAATCTTATTATTGTAGATATATTGTTTATGCGCGGTGCTAAATAATATGTACCTAATATTTATATATCTTTACTTACTTGAATTTCGCTGCATCATCATCTTCAGTAGTCTTTTACAAATGCTTAAAACGTTTCTTCGCTTTGTGGTTTTACTGTTATATATAAGTGTAGAGAATAAGAGAAAATTTCCCGAAATCCTTTCTTAATCCCGACACTTTCCAAATTTCGGCTTTCTACGCTCAATTGTATCTGTACCATGTCAATGAAACACTCATTCAGTTACCAAAGAGTTTATAGAATAAAACATTAACTTATTTAAATATATTTTTATGTTTAAATTGAAGAAAAAAACTACACTCTCAAAAAAAACTCTTTCCAATTTAGCTTTCAATCTTTATGTGATAAAAATGATGAAAAATACATCTAAATATATGAAAACCCAACCTATATAAAACGTATTCCGCATATTTTGAAGTACTCGTTATTAGTTTTCCTGTTTGCGCTAGATGCTCGTTTCTATTTAAACACAGTTGGTACGATTTTTATTAATTGAAACTCACGGACATGAATATGCTTTAGTGTGTTACGGAAAGGTTTGAAAGCGCTTCCTGTTCGATATACTGTATGTTTAAAGTAGATTACACTTTACCGGCCCAATTGAAATGGTTCGTATTGGAAAAAGATACATAGTAGATATGTATATACTTTTTGGTTTCAATACCCCATGTTGTGCACAGCATATTCATAAAGCAAAGTATTAAGAATATTTTTTTTAAATGAACAGGCCAAATAGTTAGAAAGGTATAAAAGATAGGAAGGTATATAACATAGTAGCGAATCCCTTTTCTCTTCCTTCATCTTCAATCCAGAAATCAAAATCATAGTAATTATCAGATATTAAAAAATATATACTTAATTAAATTTCAGTATATCAATACAAATATTACTTTTTAAAATTATATTATATCTTTCTATAATAAGATAGTTACACAAATTAAACTATCGTTGGAAGAGACGAATCAACTAAGAACATTTCACTAATAGAGTCAAAATGGTCTCCTTTGATAATCCGAACTCTAAAGAAAACGTTAATCACGCTGTCATTCTTGATTAAATCTGGATTCAAGTAGCACCAGGTTTGTTTAGTCAAATAAATAGGATTTGAAGATTTAATCTGAAACGGAGAAGGGTATGTGCATAAACAAATTATGTAAATTAAGTGTATGTAAGTATTTTATATTACCGTTATTTATTAAGAAAACATTGGTTATTTATTATTTTGAATTACTTGAGATTAGTCATACAATAACATGTATTTTTAAAAAGGATAAAAATTCAAATTCAATTTGAATTTGATTTGAAAATATCCAATACGCTTTCAGGAAAATCGATTTTGGCAATCAATCTGTGTACACGATCATGTCATGTGATTCCTTTTCCTTTTTCAATGAAACGTCTACGTCCAAAATCTAATGAATAAAAATTTTAAATATGTTGAATAATACGATCATACACATTCATTAAACATATTAAACGGTAACCTTAACTTGTATACTCTGTTTTTATAATTGAGGTTTTAATATACACTTTCCTATGATCAATCTTCAACCATTGCGCTTACAGACAGACTGTCCTGCTGTCCAAGATAGTCTCAGGGATATCTTTTTTTGACACAATGATCCTTATTGTAGTTTATGAGATAGATATTAAAAATATTAAATTCTTTGTGACGCAATTGGAACATGAATTGAATGCAATACTATAACGATAAATTGACATGAAACGTTCGAAATACTTTTCAAGCAAATTTAATAAATTTCTACTGTCTGATTCCCGGCTGTGAACTGGAAAACAAAGCATTGATTTTGGACATTTAATAGCAGACATCGGATATCGAAGTGAGTTATACTGACGTTCATAAGAACTTAAATATAATTTAATTGCCACCAAACCATTAGATTTACATAAACAGAAACGAAATATAAATTGTTTTTCATATTGTAATTATTGTAACAATCGTGTAAGAATACAAAAATATACAATCGACCGTATTTATCACATAACTAGCGGCCCGCCAGCGGCTTCGCCCGCTTGCACTACTTGATTATTCATTTAATAAACAGAATTGACTGACAGTTATATGTATTGATGTCAATGAATAATTTAATTGACTCGTTCAGACTCAGCCTTAAATGTTAAATTATTGATTTGAGTAAGGATCTATAACAATCTTTGTAAAATAACTGTAATGATTGTATATTACAAAAAATACCCAATTCGAATCGAATAATCTAACATCAAAATCGTATTTAAAATAATTAATCGAATATCGATTCGGAAAGATTTTTATTACATAAGATATTAAGTTGAGTTTAAACAAAGCAATTGGTGAAAGTTTGAAGTAAATCGGTTCAGTACTTTGGAAGATAAGCGTAACCATACATACAGACAAACAGACAGACAAGAAATTTAAAATTATTTTTTTTATTTTTATTATTCTTTTTAAATGTCCCTCTATCCATTTCAGATAAAAATACTGTAATTAGTAATACAGACAAAATATTTTAACTGTTTTATTATACAAGTATATATAAATTTTTGTATGCATAATTTTCCAAAAAGGACATTACGTAGAATATTTAATAAGGAAACAAGTAATTTGCCACTAGCTATCCACGTTCCGAGATTACGTGCGCAGGAATGCATAAATTTCAAGTAAAACCAATTCCAATGTAAACAATTTTGTAATCCTACTCAAACACCTCTGTAAAGTGTATCTGAAAATATCTTCTTTGTACAACTGAAAATGCTTCTTAAAGTATTATTCGTATAAAAGAATATTTTATAGCTTACATTTCCACCTCACTAAACTATTTGTGCATGTTGAACGTACAATAGATGTTTACTTCCACAGAATTTTCACAAAGAATAACTCTATGGTATAATAAGCTTCGTGCTGGCTGAACCAGCACCATCCTGTATTATATTGAGCTGTATTGGGCTAAAATATTTCTTATCACTTAGAAAAATAAAAAATCTTGAGTTAGTCTGAACCTTATTGATTTTTTTATATTGAATACTGAATAATTGACATATTATTGAAACCTTATAAAAAGTTTATATATTTTTGTTTACATTTTGTACCGTAAGTTAATTAAGATAAATTTATTTTACTTTATAAAACTAAAATAATAAATAATTAGGGTATAAAATTTGCGAATAAACAGCGTAAACCACCATTCCACATCCAAATGTAAATTTTGGTACCTTTTTATTCTAATTAAAATCTTTAGAAATGAGAACATTATTTGTTCTTATTTTTACAGATTATAGTAGTATTTAATAATTATATAATTATATCCCCACTTCTTGAAGCTACCTTATTACCTTATTCGCGTGAACTTACACGACCATATCCACATGCTTAAATTAACTACCCTGTCTCATAGAAATGTAGAATAAATTTTTAGACATTGCTTGTATCGAGAGGCGGAATTCATCTCAGTATCTACTTCCTTTTACCACAACAAAAATAAATAAATGGTATCATTCCCTTGAGTAAAAATTAAACTGACAACAAACTTTTTTTATAGTCAGACGCTGTCGTACTGCACCACAATGTTAGCTAGATCAGATCTGTTTTGCAAATTAATTATAGCCCAGATGCTGCCCAGACCTGATAAGTTTTGGTTCATTAAAAATTATCGTTAAGTGATTCTGTTTATTAAATAAATAATCATGTAGTTCAAGCAGGCGAAGCCGCTGGCAGGCCGCCAGGTTTTATATAAATTGATCTATAAAAACAAAGGTACGGTTCACTAATACTAATAATATTATTACGAATAAAATATGTATATACATATGTTGTTCACATATGTACCTGTCACTGCTAAAGAGCTAAATTAAATATTCTTGTATTACCACTTGCAATAATTCTCTTCTTATCTCACCACTTCTCGCCCACCTTTGAGATTAAAAATTCAATGGTCTGGAACAATCCTAAATGGTTAAAATAAATCGTTGACACTCGATTTCTTATTGGGGTCATGAATACTTTCTCTTGTAACTGTGTAATTTTTGTCTTTTTCTTCACTTTGTGCTCCAGAATACTTAACGAACGTTACATGCTTTATGCTCTTGTGCTTAAAACTATTATATTTCCGCCAAATAAGCAATTAAGGAAAGGAAAAGCTGTATTTATTAGGTGTGTAATTAAAAATAATTTTAAAATTAATTACTTTTTACTGAAATTATACTTAATGAAAAATAATTCTTAAAAGTGTTCTAAATATGTTGAAAAATCTGATTACCATGTCCCTTAGGACATTTTTACCAAACCACAAAAATATTGTTATTATATATTTTTTTACTATCGCTACCTACACACTGTATATTGGATATTTCCGAAAGAATTGGAGACACTGAGTGGTACTTAACTACTCAGTGTCTACAATGGTTAAGGCGATACTTTTCATTCCAGAGTGAAAAAAATAAAAATAGCCGGGAATCGAACCGAGAACCATCGCGCTCTCAGTCAAAAACTCTAAACATTATAAAGCTAAAACAACAAATGTGAATATATTTATGTATAAGGTAAAAACGGTAAACACAAACAAGATAATCTAGTGAAAGACGCGACAGGTGTTTTTAATTCTAAAAGAAGCCGCTTAACAGTCTTTGAATCGTTGTCTGTTTACTTCAACAAAGAATATAAAAGATCATTTTATCTTTATCATATTTTAACACGATATTTTATACAAATACAATGTTTTGTCTTTTGTGTTTACTGTATTCTTTACATCGTCGAAATATTTTTGTACAACAAATAATAAAATTTTATTTATTGTTAAGAAGTAACCTTATAATTTCAGTTGTGAAAATTTGGAAAACTCATACGACATTTCGATTTTTGAAATATTGATAAAATTCTAATCTATTTATTATTTAGATACATAAAGTGCAGCGTTGAGTTTCGCTAAAAAACTTAGCGATATATGTAGTAATAAAAAATAATTTTTCGAGATCAGTAATAATAAAAAAAATTTAAATGTCACCCAATCAAATATCAACTGGGTAAAAGAGCGTCTCTCAATGAAATCCTTTTTATTTTATCTCCTTGGTTTTAAGTGAATTGCCGGGTAAAGGTCTAAATAGCCAGCGTCTGCGTTAGTCTGGAAAGAAAGAAAATCACACTATCGCCAGTAAATAGCAACGCTCAATCCAGAGACAATCTTTGTAGTATTTGATTTTTTCTCAATTAAATGTAAAAGAAGTATTTAATCTTTAAAATTGTCCAATTTGTTGTAATATGTCATTGTTTATAAGAATACAATATCTATTTTTGTAAATAAACTTAGTATTTTTTTTAATGTTATTTGTATAATATAGGAGTACACACTTAAAATAAAATAACTGTACTAGCATCTGCGCCTCTTTATAACTGTCCATACACTCTAGCCAAATAACTATTACTAATAACAAAAATTATTGCTAAATTTACCATTTCGGAAGAGAAAATGTTAATTGGAAAAGTGTACATTGTACAATCTTATGATAAGTAAATTATTTAGAAACATAACCTGCAAGAAACGTGGATTAAATTCCTACTATGTTAAAATATCTCAACATTTAGTTGAGTTTCGGAACTCATCGTCACGCTTTGCCTTGAAACCAGAGCAAAGAAATAAAAATATAAATTTAAATAAATATTTTATTTCCTAGACTGGAAATAGAACCCTAAACCAGTCGCGGTTACAGTCACACTTGTGCGCCTGCGCCACGACTAGCCTCTAAAACTTTTTAACACCTTTAACATTGTTTATGAAAATTTTGAATACATATAATAAATAACATACAGCAAATCCTCCCCCTAGTTCCTTAAGCGTCTTAAAGTTCTTAGCTGTTAAAGGACCCTATATTCGCTTGTGTTATTTAATGCATAAAGTAAAAGTGCATAATTTATAACATGAGGACTGTCTTCGGGGAATCCCAGCTGTACGTTACGTGAAAGAAGCGTACTCGCTATATTTATAAGCATGTGCTACATCAAACTAATATTATAAATGTTAAAGTAAGTTTGTCTGTTACACTCTCACGCCGAAACTACTTATTCGATTATCATGAAACTTCGTACACATATTCTTAGAGATATTCAAAAGGGCATAGGATACATTTTATTTAAATATATATATATATATATATATATATATAATGCATTGGCTACAAAATAAAATTTTAAGCCAGCGATGTCTCTTTTTAAATAATAAAAGCGTCTTACCTTTTATTTTTTATAAAAAAATTACGCTGTTGTCTAAAAGTATATATTAATAATAAAAGTGGCGTTAAGCTCCGCCACTCAACACACAATAAATAACATGGCAAATTATGCGGGAAGTGGGGAACAGAGTGTCTCAGCACTAGTTTCCATCTGTATGCGGTATACAGTCTGAAGCAAATAAAAAAATATATATTACGCATATTTAATATTCACAAAATATAAAAGTATATTCATATTTAAATCTTCGATAGATTTCCAGTAGTATTCACTCACAAGCCCTTTGTCAAGCGCAATTCTCGGAGTAAACACGTTTTCTTGTATAAAAGCAAAGGCAATGTACTCGACTATGATTGTGTAAATTTATGCTCTATTTATTGTTTATATTTTTCCTCATATTTGCTCAAAAATACCTAATGAAGGAAGTCGGTCATCCTTTCAACATTGATTGGATGCGGGTAGAGTCTCCACTGGAGTTTTCTTTTTAGAAGTAGATACAGATTATTAGCGTGATTATGCTTTATTTTATAAATTAGAATTAGATAAGATTTATTAATTATATTTCAATATTTAAAAAATATTTAAAATTTATTCTATAGTGATACTGAATTGAGCGAGTATATAATACTGCGAAGGTAAAGGTGAGAAAGTTAGATTAAGTGTAACTGTTTTAAAGTAAAAAATGCATCTACATTTAGTGATATTTTATTAAAAAACTAAAATGAGCAAAGTGCATTGAAAACTTTCGCATTCCTATATGTACTGTGAATAAAATATAAGAAGAAACTTTTTGTTCAAACTGAGAGTGAGCACAACAATGCTGTTACAAAGTTTATTGACAAGTTAAGATCGAAGCGAAAGTTGTTCGATCTTTTGCAGCCACACACCGAATATAGCAAGATTATTTATTTAATAAGCTTAAACTATAAAAGTGAGGCCAGTCGTGGCGCAGGGGCACAACATGTGACTGTAAAATCATCTGGTTGTGGATTCGAGAAGATACAATATTTATTTAAATTTATATTTTTATTTCTTCGCTCTGGCATCGAGGCAAAGTGCAGCGTTGAGTTCTGCCACTCAACACGCAAGGCCTCCAGAATTCAGCAGAAAGTTGTGAATGGAGCGTCTTAATACTAATATAAGTTCCCTCTGCCTATCCTGCTGTGTGCGGGAGCACACGTTAAACTGTTTTATTTATTTATTTTTATAAAAGTCATTACGGATAAGTGATTATCTTATCTACTGCACATATCCTGATTAAAGTCATAAAACCTAAAATAATAATTATTTATTTTAATGTTAAAGTTCACAAAAGATTAGAGAGAGAGAAGAAAATATTATTGTAAGTTTCAATTGATCTCTAGATTTTGCTTTAAAATACAAGTAAATTAAATATATATAATACATTTCTTAAAAGCCAAAAAAAATTAAGAACACTTTACGCACTCAGCCGAAATAATAACTGGAGACTGACGTTGCCATGCCGACAAATGGTTTGATGGCTTCACGAGGAATCGAGAGCACCCAGATAAAATTTCTATTGTTTTGCTTTACAGCGAAAATACACTGCTTCTATATACAATACAAACAAAACAAAAATGAAATAAGCTTCACGCTGTATCCCGCACACAACAGGGTAGGTAGAGAGAACCTAGTGTTAGACATTCCGTTCCGCACTTTCCGTCGATTTTTTCGAGGCAGTACGTGTTGAGTGGCGGAACTCAACGTCAGGCTTTTGTCTTGGTGCCACAGCAAAGAAATAAAAATATAATAAATATTAATTGTATAATGAAACAATATAATATACAGACTACACCGCTAGGAATAAAAGATGAGGCTTAGTTAACTAGGTTAACTCTTAATATAAATTATTATTTTTGCAGGTCACTATAGTGTACTTCCCGTTTACCTACCATCCTGAAAGTGATACAGAAGCCTCAGAGTACGAGTCTGACTCGTACTTCATCGTATTAAAGTATAGACTATAGAAGATCATAACGAAACAGTGCCTTTTAGTTGAAAATTTAGAGAAAACGTACGATGGTTTGTAACTGAAACGATCCTTTATGAATCATTTGCGATAGTTGTTTTAGTTTCATTTTAATAGTTTGGTAGTCACTGTAGCTGTTTGCAATGAGTTTTCATTCGTCCGCTTCGGATTCAATGTAATAATAGACGACTGTGGCTTCGTCGGAACATTCAAACGTTGCACTGTAAAGTTAATTTTGTTATTTGTAGCTTCAAACGCTAATGGCAATTTAGTTCCACTTCATTACTTTTTTTTTTGTATCCAGTATTAAAATTCTCCGTTCCGTTCCATTAAGACACTTTTGTTCCCTACATTGTTGGCATTGTGGGTTTGAACCCGTTTGAACTCAACGCCACGCTTTCTTACCTTAAAGATTATTTAAGACCATAACAATCACCAAACCACCGTTAAAGAGAATAATACTAATGAATAAAATAACAAGACAACATAAAGATATGTTTCGGAGTAATATTTTTCTCATAAGAAGCTTTGACATCTGGTACTGTCGTATAACGACGCGTAATGATAAAGTTAATACAAGCGGAACCAATTAGACTCCGACTTGGAAATTTCATTGAAATACTTACCGACTGTAAAAATAAATTATTCCGGAAATTAAAATATCTCTACGTGAATAAAATTTATTTCTCGTCAGCAGTCTTAAATTTAATACACGATACATGTTTAATACGTATCCGAAATATAGCAGCTGTGTTTGAACACTCAATATTAGTAATCTAAATATTTATTATATACTCATCTTCCTTTAAAACCTGCTACGTCATAGAGAGATTGATGAAGTTGATGAACCAGTCTCTCCGCCTATGTCTTAGTCCCATATAGTTTTCATGCTACATAAACAACTGTAAACGCGTCCAATTGTTTATGTGTAACACCAGTAAATAGATCTAGAACAGCTTATATATTTTTAAGAGAAAGTTAAAAAAAGTTTTAAAATTCCAAGTCTACGTAACAAAGACTATAGCTGACTTTTTTTACTAAAATGAGCACTGATATAAAAAAATGCTTAGTTTTTTGAGGGGTACTACCGTATAAAGCAAAGAAAAAGCATAGTATTAAGACACTCCGTTTCCGACTTTCCGCCGAATTCTGCAAGCATTGCATGTCGAGTGGTGGAACTAAACGCCGCACTTGACTCGACACCACAAGTGAATGAATGAAAATAAATAACTAAATATATCATTCACTCGATTGGAAATCAAACCTAACATATAACTTATCTCGCTCGCTTATTCCTTGCACCACTACCAGGATCTGTACACTTAGTTCTTTCGAGGAATACCTAACTAAAAGAATTCGTTAGTATTGGGCATTTAAATATGAATATGTTTTTAAGTTTCCCTATATGAAAAAAGTTATTTATAAATAAATAATGATTGAATACGTTATACTCGTACGCATTAAAAGATGTGAAAACAGTATCACTGAATAAATTGAATAAGCATTAAATTTTATTGAACCTTTCCTTTCCCCCCCATTTATTCATTTATTTTCCCAGACATTTTATAATGGACTTATAGGATAATGGCTGCTCTGCTTTGCCATCGCTAAGCGAGTAAATCGTCCTTTGATTTTCGTTGTTTTTTATTTTCATACTGGAGTGATCAATGATCGGCCGACTGGAAAATTATTTCTTTTAAGATAAAAAATTTAATAAACTAAGTAGCTGGCGTCGGTGTTCTTATAGGTAAACACATATGGAGTCTGTAGAGTTAATTAATTAACTCAGAGTATTGCGAATCATAAATATTTTCATACAATATTTACATTCCAGGTTAAATAAAGCTTAATTTGCTTTATGTCTTTCATACATTTTCCAGATAATATTTCCATTCCAATATGTATGTAGTAAACAAAGAAATTACACAATGTTTATTTATTATGTAAAATAAAATAGATCTATAGGTAATTTTTAATTATTTGGTATTCTTAAATCTTTGTTTTAGTATAAATTTGACGTGCGTGTCACAACCTAAAAAAGATAGATAAATATTCTTAATAGCTCTTAAGCTATAACAGTAACTATTTTTATTCCTAGTATATTTTCATTATACAATGAATTCAACTCAAGTGAAGCCAATATCGTAGGGGCACAAGTATGTGGCTGTAAACGCGATAGTTTGAGGGTTCAATTCCCACTCAAGGAAATTAAGTTTTAATTTTTTTAATCTGATATCGAGACAAAACGCGGTTCCAGAATGCGGTAAAAACGGGGAAACAAAGTGGTTAACATTAGGTTCCCTAGTTCTCTCCGCCTACTCTGCTATGTGCAGCTTGCAGCTAAAAAAATTAATTCAACCGGAACACCAGAAACTAACACAATTTATTTTACTGTCGAACATTAAGTACGTCGGACCACTCGCACAATTTCAAGGATGATTGTACAACGTACGTACTCGTAACTATGTAAAATCATCTGAGGGTGAGTCTTCTTTTATCTTTGACACAAAAGAACGGCTTTTCCTGGAAATTATTCTTGTGTTATATTTGCTTTTTTTCTCGTTTACTATTTCTACTCTCATTTTCTAATACAAAACACGTCTTATATCATGTTACATTTGAAAGCTTATGAAAGTGAGGGGCTTTTAAATCATAGTTAAGCAAATATAATTTGTTAGATGTATAACTTTAATTATTTTTTTCAATTATGAAAATTCCACATGTTGCCTTCTCGCTAGGGATGGAGTGTCTAAACACTAGGTTCCCTAGGTTAGACTGTTACCTTGCTAGACCTCGCTAAGTATGCATGAAAACGATAGAAATATTATCCTGCTCATTTTTAAGCATATTGAATTTCAACAGAATTATTTAATGAAAATCAAATAAAATAAAAAAAAGCTCTTATTGCCATATCTTTAGTTGTCATAAAATACAATATTGTATAATAACTTGATTACAAACGTCTCCTAAAGAAAAGAAATGTCGATTCGATTCATTTCTTCGTTTGTCTTAACAGTTTATCTGTTAGTGACGCTAATGTCGGTCCTGGGGGTATTTTTTTATTAAAAATGTAAGTGTAATGAACCGTTCGTGTGTTATTCAGTGGAGCATCTTGTTTCGTTCTCACGCACTTTTACCTCCATCTTAACAGGTTCAGAGGAGCGTTAAAATCCTTTTTTCAAAACCCTTTTAGGATAGAAGGGAAAGAATAGCTACATAAAAGAAAACCGACATGCATCGCTGTAATCTAATGAAAGGCTTATCGGCCATAATATCATGTGTGCATCGCGTATCACATGTCAAAACACCCGTCAGATCGGTCTGACCTTACAACTATAGTAACGGAAGAACATGATGATGATGTTTCAACAGGGTGGCAGAGGTAACCTGGGCAAATCGTGTAAAATCACTCCATTCCCATTAAGACAGTGTCATACCCCACATTCTGGTACAATTTTGAAGGCATTGCGTGTTGAGTGGCAGAGAGACAGGCTTTGTTATATTCCATTTCATCGAACCTACATCCTGTCGAGTTTATGGTCGCAACCTTGTGCTCCTGCGCCACGACTGGCTTCAAAATAATATGCACACAGCATATAAGTACTCGTATAATACTTACTATAAGTTAAATTTAATAATATTACTTATTGCCAGAGCTTCAATATTGTAAGTCAACAGCGTCGTCTACATATTTATAGCTAAATATTAGTTATGACGTGTTCTGTTTTTTTAAAAAAAGGGGGTTGTATTTTTAACCGACTGCAAAGGAGGTAATATTTAAGAAAAAAGAACAGATTAAATCAAAAGTTTTTTTTAAATATCCACACATCGGATCGATTATAGAATTTATACTCGTAGATTTACGGTGGTATTGAAATATCACTAACTGAATTGCTTTGATATATTTTTTTAAATCTATTTTAAAGTAAAATGTATCTTTTTCAAATTAAATTTCTGTTAAAATAGGCATTTTATTTATTTTTGTACCCAACTGGTGATAAATCTAATTAAATATAAACCAGTCATTTCGTAGGTTTTAGATAACATTAAATAATTACACCTTCTATTGATGTATATATGAGGTTTCCAAATTTCATTTTAGTTGATTTATAAAATTATTAAAAAATATATAACATTAAATAATTTCACATTCTATTGATGTACATATGAAGTTACCAAATAAAATTTCTTTTTAGTAAATTTATATTTCAATAGCGAAAAGCTTTTAACTTTTTAATTTAATATAAAAGATTGGCTGTATAACACTAGTCTAACTTTGTTTCTGGTCTATTTGTATCCCAATTACTTTTGCCTTTTAATTTTGCAATACACTCACAGTCGGACACCTTGGCTATTACAAATATTCAAAATTGAAAAATAAGATTATGTACAAAAATAAAATATTTTAATATTTGAATCTTTGAATATAATATTATTATTATACATTATCTGTGAAACATGAAACAGTGACATGTAAACACGAGTAATACAAAATAGAAATATCTGTTTCCACACTAAAATATATAACATAGAGGTAGTAATTAAAATTTCATAGAATTTCGGGCTTTGCCTCATATTTGTCAGTGTTGATTTGTACAAACAAAATGACTAATGCACATAATATGTAATGCATATATAATAAAGAGGAAGCCTATCAGCCTAATATTGTATCACCGAGGCTGTCGTGGCACCGCGGAACACGGGTGAGACTGTAACGCGACGGTTGTGGGTTCGATCCCAACTCAAGGAAGTGAAATATTTATTTACGCTTATATTTCCATTTCTTCGCTTTGGTATCGAGGCAAAGCGCGGCGTTGAATTCTGGCACTCTCAAAAGTGTGGAACATGAGTGTCCTAACACAAGGTTCCCTATGCCTACCCTGCTGTGTGCGGGATACAGCGTGAAGCTGATTTAATATTTTATGACGTCAAAATTACACAACATTTAATAGTACAAGCAAAAGCAGCCTGTGACTGGGTCTGGTCTAGATCACATTCAGGTATTACAATATAACGCATTTGCCAAAAATGCTTATAAGAGGTCACTCCAACGTTATATTTACATCACTCCAACTTAAGTTTAAAAACCGTGAACGTAACGTTCCGCTTGCGCCATAATCTCGTTATCTTTATTTAATTTTTTCTAACTTTTGATTATTTTGTAAGAAATAAAAATACGTGGCTTATTTAGAGGCAATAACTAAGTTTACGCGTCGTAAATTCGAATACAGCGAGATGCTTTAAATGTTGGACATAACAAAGCCATTACCTGTACATGGATGGAGCAAACTTATCTGCTAAATATAAGTCGACCGCTACGCTGACCCAAAAGATGTACTGTAGTAGTCCCCCTACTATATAAATATCTTGCATTTTCTATTAATTGTAAATAGTCATAAATATTCTTGTTATTTACGTACAATTCTAAACAGGAAGTTATGCAAATCCACTATCTTTAGCCGTTTTAATAGATTATTGTATAAATGGTGGCGCAGTGGCAATGCTCGACGTTGCGTTCCACCACGCAATACACAATGCCTCGAAAATTCGGCAGAATGTGGGAAACTAGGCTCGCTCTGCTCACCCTTCGGGATACATGAAGCTGAAATATATATACATATATTTAATTTATAATTTCATCTTGCAATCATAACCTTATACGAAAACAACAAACCGATTTTTGTTGAATATTCATGTTGTTTGTGTCCGCAGCAGTTTGATTGCGATCACGAATGCAGGCCGCGGCCACCGACGCCCAAATCAGATTTACCGTTGATTTGCGCTGCTGCGGCGACAAACACACCTCGCACGCAATATGCGACCTCTCGGTAATTGTATGCTAAATGGGTGTTAACTGAAATTGTGTGACGTGTCGTGACGTGACGTTATATTCAAAGTTTACTTTAATGACTTTCTTTGTGAGATGTTGTTTTAACTTTTGTATGAAAATCTTATAACAATAATGATGATGAATTGGAAATCTATTGAAGTGTCAAAGCTCTTCACATTCCCATTTAAAAATATTAAATATTGAATTAAATTTAAAAAAACAATTCTGACGGTTGATCTCTCTCTAGGGCTAGCAGGAACTATAACTTAAAGGTTTTTTCTGCCTGATTTCACTAGAGAAAAAGGTGATACAAATAGGCTTAAATTCCTTCAGTTAGTGTTGTCAAATCGCCACCTCAAGCCAAACCATTTACGTATTTTTACTAATGTTAATATGAATGTCAACCATGGTGTTATAACTAACTAAGGGGAAGAGATGAATAAGTCGAAGAAGATAATTTCACGAAAATATCGTTTTATTCCTTATATATTTTTAACGTTTATTTAATTTATTAATATTATTCAAAAAAATAGTAAAAAAGTTATTTATAAGTTTAATTTTCGATGCACACGTCCTATATATATATATATATATATATATATATATATATATATATATAACAGTTCCAATCGTTAAGCAATGAGTAGAACAGTGAAGGGTGCTTTTATTTTTTTACTTCATATGAAAAGTGCTCTACAGCACTTGGGAAACTGGCTCATTTTATACCAGTCCATTTCTGTTCGTATCGAAATTATAGATTGCACGCTTTTATTTTTGTATAAAATAAGTTGGGCTATATCCCGCAGATATAGTAGAGTACGCAGAGGAAGCCTGGAAACCTAGTGTTAGGTCACTCCGTTCCCTTTGAGATACTACCGTTTCCTGTTTTCCATCAAATTCTGCATTGCCTCACTACCAGAGCGAAGAAATAAAAATATTAAATTTTTAATTTCCTCGAAGAGGAATCGATCCCAGAGCCACATTTACAGCTGTATGCTTGTGCCGCTGCACAAATATTACTATTTTGCATTCAAAAATTTAATGGTATTTACTAAAATCGTTATAATTTTTAAAATCAAGTGACTAAAAGTCACTTTTCATTTTTAATTCTTTTCTCTTATTGCATCCATAATAATTCTTTCATTGTGAAAAATAACATTTTCCACGTTAAGTTGAATCCAGTGATAGTTGAAGTGGCGGCGTTGGGTTCGGGGCGGTCGATAAATCAGATAATATGCAAATAGACCGTCAGTTGAATCTACTTTCACTAAATCATCTACGCCAGCAGTGCTTTAGTTCCATTAAAAGATAAGATTGTTTATTTTCTTTTTGAAAAAATATAATTCTTGGGCAAGCTATTGGAATAGTGGAACACGCATATGTATAAAAGATTTTTAACATCTTGTGTGTAATAGTTTAAGTAATTAAAATTTAAAATTACTCACTTAACGTTAAATGAATACATTTTAAGACACAGATAAGAAATTATGGGTACAAACAACGGGAGAAAAGCTTTTATAACTTTTCGTCTGTTGTTTAATAGTTGTAATATGGAAATGTTACATACGAGTATGTCTACCGCTAAAGAAATATGCTTTTATACAATTCACGAGGATCAGGCTGAGCTTTGCATTTGTGTGAGTAATCACTAAAACTAGAGCCTGAAAACACTTTTATTATTATTACTATGTTTCTCTTTCATAATTCACGGGTTCAAGGCTTGCGTGGGGACACAGGTCCAATACATAGAGCCCCCTTAGAGAATATACAAGCGTTTTAGTGTGACGCATCAGCCGGGATGCATCTCTTCGTAACCACAGGTAATTGCCCAGAGATGGTCGACGCTTAATGCATAGGAAATACGGAAAACGTAGAAATCTAACCTAGGACTATGAAACGGAATTTGGATGGACTGACTACTGGGCTATTGAATGAGACTAACGGAGGTACAAGCTTTATGTCCACAATTTTTGTCTCTGCTTGGTCTCATACATTTTTCTATTCTTGAACAATTTGTTGTTGTTATTTTATAAAAAGTATGTCAGTATAATGTAATGAAATTTATTTAAAAATTATTAGTAATATCTCCTTTCAGTTTCAGTAGAGTACAAAGTAAATGCCTTATTTATCTCAATTGGTAACATATTGGGAGCGACAACTAAAGTTTGTAATGGAAATTCTGTAAATGATATTTAATTTAATTAAATGCTCGACTCTGCATAAACTCATTAATTATATTATTAGCATTGATCTCAATATCAACCTTTTATAATTCCCATTTATTGAAGCCTTTATATATTTCCTTCAAAATGTGTATTTATTAAGTGAAACAAGATAAAATAAAATCCATTTATATAAAAAAATATATTCTATTCATTCTATATTTAACGAAATTCTATCCTGCCTGTCGTAACGCTGGGGTAGAAGTGTGTAACTTTAAACGCGATAGGTTGTGGGTTCGAGTCCTACTCGAGACCATGAAATATTTAGTAGATCAAAGTGGCGTTGGGTTCCGCACCTCAACATGCAATGCCTCCAGAATTCGGTGGAATGTGCGGAGCGGAGTGGAGATTAATAGTAGACTCCCTTCCCTTCATATAAACTTCATTCATACAATCTTTTCACAAATTTCAGATATCACAGATAGATAATATAGTTATATTATAATTAAGAAAAATAATTTTATTCAAAATAATGCTATTTTATTAATAATTAACACGTTGTCTAAGACCAACAACTTGGTTCTTGCATAAGCCTCTATCACATCTGCTTACCCACCATCAATTTATCCGCTCACACGTATGAATCGTTGCCAAATTGCATTGGACGCCAATTATTTGTCCCAATCTCCATGCTAGCATTTATTGAGATACAATTTAATTAGAATAATCTCTTTGAACATCCGGTAAATTGCTCTAGAATGAAGTGCCAGCAGTTGGTATTACCTACTTGGTATTAGGTGGATTTTGAAAGCTATAGGAGTAGATGAAGACACTGATTTAGGTTAACTATACAATAGCGCTTATCAAACATGGATGACCTTTATATATTATTATAACCATTTACTAATATATATGATGAAATTATTGATTAGATTAAGTTATAAGGCCGTCGTGGCGCAGCGGCACAAGGGTGTGACTTCGTGCGCTGCAAAATCGACTGGTTGTGGGTTCCCGATCCCTACTCGAAGAAGTGAAATATTTGTTTACGTTAATATTTACATTTTCTTCGCTGTGGTGTCCACTCTGGCATCGAGGCAAAGCGCGGCGTTGAGTTCTGTCACTCAACACACAATGCCTCTAGGACTCGGCAGAAAGTGGGGAACGGAGTGTTTTAACACTAGGTTCCCTCTGTCTACCCTGCTATGTGCGGGACACAGCGTGAAGCTGATTTGTTCTTTTTTTCTAATTATAATTTCTTATATTTTGGTCCACGACTATTAATATGCTTCTACTTTTTGTTTATTTATGAACATCATAATTTCTCTTACCTGTCAATTCCTTTTATTTACTTTTATGTTCTACTGCAAAATACAATTATTCCACATCGATACAAACAAGAGTGGTGACTGCTTAATACCTTCCGTTATTAACGCATCGTGTCATTAGAGCGTCAAGTTTGTGCATATAAATTGCAAAAGGTTTTTGCGGCGTGTTCATACACCAGCGGGCGGATGTAGTGCTGGCAAACACTGGCGCTATTTGTTTTTGAATTTTCATTTTATCTTATTCAAATAACGTACTCGTATTTACTATTTATTTCACAAAATAACATTTTATTGATATTTATTTCAAACATGTTTTGTATACATTCATTATATTTTTGTTATTCAAATATTGAAGCAAATTAAACTGTTTTGCTGAGGTAAAATATGCTTGCTTGGGAAAACTTAGAAGCAATGAAAATTTTCAAGTCTTCCTATGCGTCATTTCACATTTAAAAATGATACGGGTCAACTAGAACAGCCTCATTACTCAGTAGATCTTATAAAGTTCAACAATTGACATTTATGATGACACTATTATAGTAAAGGCAATTCCGAACTCTTGATCACAACCCTGACAGCTGAATACCTGGCACTCTAACAATGTATATATTATAGGCTTATGA